>JASEKS010000083.1:123100-325613 GCA_030770415.1 Pleoardoris graminearum | reverse complement strand
AAAAACTAACTAAAATTAAACCATAAAAAATAAGTTGTTCTAACTTATAATAAGGCCCCAAAAATTATTTAAATTTAATTATTTTTTTCTACCCCCAAAACCCCTTAAAAGTAGCCCTTTAATAATGGAATAAAAATCACCTGTCTTTCCCCTTAAAATAATAATTTTTTTATATTTGTTGGGTTTATAAATAAAAGGTTATAATATTTTTTAAAAAGGAAATTTTTTTTTTTTTTTTTCCCCATTTCCCCCCCCCCCCCCCCCTGTAAGAAGTTAAAATACTCGGCTAAAATAGAATAAAAGAGTTTAAGCTAGTAAAGTACTTAACTAGCTACTAGATAGAGTATACTTAAGCTATAAAAGAATACGTAAAATAGTATATAAAAGAAATAATAATTCTACTTTTAAAAGAAAATAATACTTATTTAAACTAGCTTTAAATCTATAATCTAGATAATCTGTATAAAACCTCTAATTTTTAAATAAGTTTATATTTACTTTTATCTTTATTATATTACGTAAGCCGTGCTAGGTTAAGAAGTATAGTTTAACTACTATTTAAAAATAGTAGTAAAATTAATGTATAGCATAAAAAGTATGTAATATATATTATATAGCTTTTTAAAAAGCTATAAAGTAATTATAAAACTATTAGTTAATAAAAGTATTAAAATTAATGCGTAAAGTATATAATATAATACTATACTTTATATAGTTTTATTTAGAGGCTATAAAATAATTATAAAACTATTATTTAATAAAAGCGCTAATATTAATACGTAGTGTATAGACTATAATAATATATTTTATATAGCTTTATCTAAAAGCTATAAAGTAATTATAAAGCTATTGCTTAATAAGGGCCCCAATATTAATACGTAGAATAGAGAGTTTAGTAATCTATTATAAATAATTTTATTAAAAGACTATAAGGTAATTATAAAACTACTACTTAATAAAAGTATTAATATTAATATATAAAATATATACTGTAATAATATACTTTACATAGCTTTATTTAAAGGCTATAAAATAATTATAAAACGACTACTTAATAAGAGCACTAATGTTAATATATAAAATAAATATTATAATAATATACTCTATACGGCTTTATCTAAAAGCTATAAGGTAATTATAAAACTATTACTTAATAAAAGCGCTAACGTTAACGCGTAAAATAAAAAATTTAGTAATATACTATAAGTAGCTTTATTAGAAGGCTATAAGGTAATTATAAAGCTACTATTTAATAAAGGCGCTAATATTAACGTATAAAGTAAATTTTTTAGTAATAAACTATTATATAAAGAGAGGTAAAGTATAGCGTCGAGACACTAGTCTAGAAAAAGTATAGGCTAAAAAAAGTTATTTTTCTAGATATACTTATAAAAATAAGCGTATATAAGAATTACTAAAAATATTTTTATTTTATTTTTATTAGTAGAGGACTTAAACTTATAGTCATAGCGTATAGCTTCATATATAGCTTATCGTATAGCTTAGTATACTTAAGTTTAGTATACTAGGGCTACTATTACTTTTACTTCTTTTTTTTTTAGGCTAGGCTACTATAGTACTAGTAATACTATAATACGCCTACTCTACAATATTATTATTAAAGTTATTAGTATTATTATATAATAGTATTTAGTATACTAACATATATACTAGTATAGCGTTTATTCTTAGTAGCGTAGCTTATAGAGTACAGTTAGCTAACGTTTATAAATATACTAATAGCAATAATTACTTTTAATAAGACTATAACGACTAAGTCTTATATACCTATTTATAAGGGTATACTAGACAATAACCTGTACGTATAAGCGGTAGAGGTAGTTATAAAGTATCTATTAAATATACTAGTATATATAGGAGGCCTTAATATATTAAAAAGAAAATATTATAATACTATATACCGCGTGCTTACTGAAGTTGAAAAAGAAAAAGGAGATAAGTATCTAGTAATAATAGTAGGAAAAGGTATTAAACTATACTTACTAGTATAGTATATCTAGATACTATATAATAAAAATAAAAATATTAGTCTAGTTATACTATAAGGTAATAAGCTGTAATAGCTTATAGTAAAGTTATATAAAAAAGAGATAGTAAAAAAAAAATTAGATTTTATATTTAAGATAATAAATAGCGTATAGTTACGGAAGGTATTTAATATAGTAATAACTACTAAATTATACTAAGCAATCAATTAGTAGTAGATTATAAAATATAAAATAGGTATAGTAGCTACTGCGCGTTAAAAGAAAAAAGAAATAGGTAAATATAAGTTTAGATATAGATTTAGTTTACGTATACGCTTAAATATTAGTAGGCGTTTATATATTAATAAGGGCAGAGGATTCGGAGGACTATTTATAAATAGATAAATAGTAGCTCTTTAATACTATCTATATTACTTAAAAAAAGATTAACTTAATAGTTAGATATAAGGTAATAACTATTATTTATAGTAGGTAAAGCCGTAAAGACGTTACCTTAATAAACTATAGGTAGTTTTAGTATAAGGCTATAAGATTACTATAAAGCTACTACTTAATAAGGGCGCTAATATTAATATATAGAGTAAATACTATAGTAATATACTATAAGTAGCTTTATTAAAAAGTTATAAGATAATTATAAAACTATTACTTAATAAATGTGCTAATATTCATACGTAGAGTAAATACTATAATAATATACTATAAATAGCTTTATTAAGAGGCTATAAAGTAATTATAAAGCTATTACTTAATAAGAGTACTAATATTAATATATAGAGTAAATACTTTAGTAATATATTTTATATAGCTTAATCTAATAACTTTAAGGTAATTATAAAGCTATTATTGAATAGGGGCGCTAACGTTAATATATAGGATAAATACTATAATAATATACTTTACGTAGTTTTAAGAGAAGGCTATAAGGTAATTATTAAGCTATTACTTAATAAAGGCGCTAATTCTAATGCGTAGAGTAGACTCTAGAGTAATATATTTTAAGTAGTTTTAGTATAAAATTATAAAATAATTATAAAACTACTATTTAATAAAAGCGCTAAGGTTAATATATAGAATAAATACTATAATAATATATTTTAGACAGCTTTAGTACAAAGTTATAAGGTAGTTATAAAACTATTATTTAATAAAAGCGCTAAGGTTAATACGTAGAGTAAATACTATAGTACTAATAATATACTCTATATATATTTATATATTAATCGAACAAATAGTGTGCCTGTAGTAGCTTAGAGTAACTAAAAGGAGTTTTAAAAAAGGACGAGTATATATATACCTTTATAAAATAATAGACTCTATATAGTTTTATCTAAAGGCTATAAAATAATTATAAACCTATTAATTCCTCTTTTCTAGGGTTATTACTGTAATATTACGCGATTCTAGACTAACTATTTAAACTTTTACTATATTACGTAATTAACTAACTCTTAATAAGCTTTTTATATAATAACTATAATAACCTTTTACTATTACTAATAACCTATAACCTTATTAATAGCTATTAAAGTATTAAAATTATACTATACTCCCTATAGGGCCCCTTAGTCCTCTTAATAAGCTTTTATATAACGACCTTATAGCGCTGTAGTATATTCTTTTTTTTCTACCTACTACCTATTCTGTTTCTACGCGTATACTTAAATAATTTTAACTACTTTTAACAGCTCTTTTTTAAAAAAATTATATTTTTTTTTACGCTGCCCTAAAGAACTTTTTCTTATTTATTAAATATATATTACCCTTTATTTTACTTCGTAAGCCTTTAGCCCTCTTAAGCTACTATTTTATTAGTTTTATTATATTACTATATAAATAGAAGTCGTAAATATTATTAAAATTAAAAATTATTTTATATTTAAATATAAAGAGTTATACAGCAATTGACTAAAAATTAAAAATATTAATAAAAGAATATAGCTTTTTAAAAAAAACTAGTCCTTATTATAAGCTTATAATAACGTTTTAGATACTTTTTAATATAGCTCTACTAGTTATTTAAATTCTTAGTAAAGGTTAAGATTACTATTAATTTTTAGCTAGAGTTAGTAGTTATAATTATTAAATATCTAAAAGTAAGTTTTAAAGTTCTCCTAGCTATAATAATGTAAAAAAGAAAATATTTTTAAAGGTATTATAGAAAAATAAGAAAAGTAATATATATTTACTTTTTTAAACGTGCTATAAACTCCGTTTAGAGTTTTACTTTATCTAAGATAACCTATAGATACTTATTTTTATTTTATAGTTATTATTTTACCGTTATTATTACTATAGTCTAATCAGTTATTAGTTAAATTATTACTCTACTAGCTATAAAATTTAAAAAAATTTATATTTAATAGGCTTTCGGTTATAGCGCTTCTATTTTTACCTATCTTTATATTAAGTAAGGACGTAGTATATACTAAGTTAATATAGCTCCTACAGATAAACGTAAAAAAAATAAAAATATTACTTAATAAGAGCGTCAAGGTTAACGCGTAGGGTAGAGGCTATAGTAATAATAATATACTTTATATAGTTTTAGTATAAGGCTATAAGGTAATTATAAAACTATTACTTAATAAGGGCGCTAAAGTTAATGTATAAAATAGATTTTATAGTAATATACTTTAAGTAGTTTTAGTATAATATAATAAGATAATTATAAAACTATTAACTTAAAAGGGCGATAATTTTAATATTAAAAATAATAACTCTTGTAGCGTATTATTAAGAGTATTTAGTTAGGGCTATAGCGAAATTTTAAAAACTCTTATATATATTTCTAGTCCTATTATAACCTATATTCTACTAAAAGAGAATAGTTTTAAAACTCTATATAGTCTAAGTCTATTAAAAGATAAAAACAAATAGGCGTAAAAGAGTATATTATAGCTTAGTCTATTACACAGAGTCTATAAAATAATAATAAACTAGTTTATAACCTAATAGCGTAATATTTTATTTTTACAGCGTATATAACTATAGTTATATAAAGATATAAACCGTTAATTTAAGTTACTATTATAATAGTATTTAACTTTATATTTTAAAAGACCTACCTAAGAAAAAACGTATTAAGATAGCTTTTAGTAGTAGTTATTACCTATTTAACGTTCTAGACTTATTTTAACTTAATAATAGTAAGTAATAGTACTACCTTTTCTTTTATATTTAATATTTATTAAACTCTAGTACTAGTTGTGTATTAAGGAATATTAGTAGGTAAAGGCTTTATTATTATATAGTGCTAATATATAAGTTAGTGTACTCTTATTAAAAAAAGTAAAGGTATAACTATATAGGTTAGTAAGTAAAACGTAGTTTTAGTTAATATATTTATTAAACTGTGTTAACTTTTAGTATAGTTAGTAGTACTAATATAGGATTTACTTAATAGTTAAATAATAATAAAGGTATATTTAGAGTAGTAAAGAGGAGTCTATTATATAAATTTTTATAAATAGCAGCGTATGGTTTTCTACGTAAACAAAAGTATAGTATAAGACGGAAAATAGTGTAAGTATAAAAATATTAGTAAATAAAGTATATAAGAGCTAAGGGAAACTAGTAAAAAATAAGATGAAAATAATAAGGTTATATAGATTACTACTTTATATTTAACTTTAAGAATTACATAAGTGTAATTAATAAATTATAATAAATGTATTAAAAAAATATAGTATAATAAAGATTTTATTTACCACTCTAGGTAATATAAATCTTAGACTTTACATAATTCATTAAAATATAATTATACTTTATTATCCGGTTATATAAATATAGGGTTAATAAATAATATTACTTACTTTTAATAGTATTATGTTATAATATAAACTAGTATTTCTTTTCTATATATTAAACCTTCCTATTTACTTTAAAAAAGGCTAAATAGTAATAAATAAAAAGCTTAGCTATATATAAGAAAATATACTAATTTATACTAAGCTATAGCAGAAGTTATATAAGCGTATTATAATATTTACTTTTAAAGCTTAAGCGTACTATATATATTAATATTTATAGTAAATATATAATTTATACTATCCTTATAACTTAAAATATCTTAAAGTACTATAGTAAGTTATAAAGGACTTTTAAAATTAATATAAGCTTATTTTTAGCTAGTAAAATAATAAAATATTCTAATTATAATAAAAAAAATATTATAGAGTCTAAAAAAGTTACGCACTTAATAAAGTATTAAATAGTTAATTTTATATAATTTTAATATACGACTGAATAACTATTTTAAGTAAATACTAAATAAAATATTTATAGTTTATCTAACAGAGTAAGAATATATACATAATATAGAGCTAATATATATTTTAAATATCTATTATTTCTTTTACGTTATATGTGGTCTTTGCTATAAAGAGAGGAAAATTATTTTTTATTTTCTCTTAATACTATTATAAGTCCTTTTAATATAGTTGTACGCTGTAATATTATACTATTTAATATAATTTAGAAAAGATATAAGTAAACTAAATTTATATATAGAGCCTAAAAGCGCTAATACTCTACTATTTTAAAAAGTTTAGATTACTATATAACTTAATTTAATAGTACTATATTCTATATATATAATTTTTCTTAACTTATTATTATTTAAAAAATAATTTATATATTTTGTCTTTTTTATAACACTATTTTTAGTAACTAAGTCTTTTTAAAAAATCTAGCGCGGTAGAATTAGCCTCGTAAAATTTATAAAATTTAAGTAGACTATTTTTAAAATTAGATATATTATATTATTTTAGATTGGCATTATATCTAACCTATTAGGCCTAACACTATAAATTTCCTTAATATAGATAGACTACTATAATCTACTTTATTTTATATTTAGTATTATTATTTATAATTTTTTAATTAAGTACTACCTAATCTGTGCTCTATAACTCTTTAGAGTTAATATAGTTATTATTTTTATTATTTTTTATTCTATTACTACTACTTTTAGTACTAGAGTTTTTACTATATTATATTTTATTATACGCGTATAGCCGTACCATTATAATAAATTATAAAAGATAATAAAAAAAATATTATAATTATTTTTTTAGAACGTACGTAGCCTTTAGAGGTCTTTACTTTAATTTTTTACTAAATATATAACTATAATTACGTTTTCTTTTTTAAACTAGTAGTAAACTACTTATTTTCTAATTATAACAGTTGTAACTATTATAATAGTAATTATTACCTCTATTATAAATAACTTTAAGTAGTAAATAATTATTTACTACTATTAAATACGATAAACGTATTTATCGATTATAATTACTTAAATTAATTATTTACTATTTTAGATTACTATAACTATTATAGTTAAACTATTAAATTTTAAAGATTATAAGTACTAAACGCTTAGAGTAATAGATTACTAAAACAGATATTAATATCTGCTATAAATAGTAAATTAATATAAGGTATAGTATCTCCCGCGTAGATATTACTACCTAAAAATAGGTATACTAGATTTATAGTAGCTATAGGCCGTATAAAAAAAATAAGTATTTAGTAAAATATTACTACTTATAAAACTTAATAAGGGATATTTACGCTCCTTTTTATTTTAATTATTATTACTACTTTCGTTGTCTATACTAGTTATATTTATATTAGTTATATTATATTTCTATATTATACTAGAGGTATACTTACTAAAATTTATTAAGTTAATTACTTCGCTTTTATTTAATATTAGTATAAAATTACTTATTATATTTTATACGCTTAGGTCTACCCTTTATAGGAAATACTTATCCTCTTTACTACTATTAGATATTAGATATACCTAATAGTTATTAATACTAGGTATAATATTTATATAATATTAGATATAGTATAGATAAGTATATTATATTAAATAAATACTTATCTTAACTACTATATTTAGTAGTATAATTTTAGTTTAGGCTTTTAAGCGTCCTAAATAAAATTTCTCTAATATATTTAATTTATTTATAGTTAACGCTTCTCTCTTAGTAAGAAAAATAATAAATATTATTAAGTTTAATAATACTACTCTAGTTATTTCTATTAGCGTAGTTACTATTATTACTAGTTTTATTATTAAATATACCGTTTATAGGCGAGTTATCTATTAAATAAAATTAATTTTACTAACTACTTAAATTATTACTTTCTGTTATACTATTACTAATTTTATAATTAGTTTTACTATTAACTATATCTTTATTAGCTATTATAGAATCCTAGAAATAATATTAATATATATTAACTATAAAGATCCCTACCTAAGTACATTAAATTAATAATTTTAATACTATACGCTATATATATAAGTTTCTTTTTATTCACTCTTATACTATTGAAATTAGTCTGAGTACCTAAAATATTATTAAAATTAAAGTACTTACTTATTGATACTAAAAAGAGCTTTTTTCTTTTTTAAAAGTCTTTAAGAGGTCTACTTTAAAAGCCTATTATAAGGTATAAAGTTAAGGGGGCCTTACGTATAATAAATAAATAAAATAATAAAAAGTATTATTATTATAGCGTTAGTATTTAGAAGTCGTAAAGATTTTAGAGAATTAAAAAATATAAACGTTTTAATAAGTTATAAATATATTTAAGAAGCTTTTTACGTTTAAGATTATATAGTTACTAAATACTAGTAATAGTATAACCTTTATTTTAAGCCTCTTTGCTGTTAAATTAAACTAAAAGTATATATTTTACTAATATTTACCCTAAGACTAAGGTATAGTAGAGCTAGGTTTTTAGAGAGAAAAATACTATAAATAATAGATTTACCTCCTTTTTATTAAAGGCCGCCTAATAATGATATAAGTCTATAGATAAAGTTTCTATCTAATCGAAGAGGGCATTTAGTAAAGGCTCTCTACTTATTAATTCCTCTAAAACCTAAATCTAGATTTATTATTTTATCTAGACCTCTAGCTTTACGCTCTTAATAATAGTAAATTAAATTATAGAGATAGATTAGCGCCTAAGTAGACTTTTACTTAATTAAAAGACTATTTTAGCTATTCTCATTACCTATTTTATAACACTAGAATATAGCCTGTCGTTATATATATAATTAAATAGACCTAGACTCTACTAATTAGTATTAAGTATAGACTAGGTAAATACGTACTAGTACTATTCTATTTAACTATACTATAGATTATAATCTAGCTAAAAACGTCTTATCTAACTTTCTTATAAAACTAACCTTGTAGTAATAGTAAACTAGACTAATTATTTTTTTAAGGCTTATAGTTCTATAAGACTATTAATAACCTAGTTAAAATTATATAGGTTTAGCTCTCTCTACTTAGATATTATTAAAATATATAAAATAGTTCTATTACTATTCTACGTAATTAATAATAGAGTAAATTAAAAATCTTTATAATAAGCTAGTATATAGTATCTTCTAAAAAAAGAAACTAAAAAATTACTAAATTCTATTTTATTAGTAGTACTAGAATAGAGAGTAAATACTATAAATACTATTTAGTTATAGAGAAGGTAAGAGACGTAAAATAGCTAAAAGTATAAATAAAATAAAGTTATTTATAAAGTATCTTAATAATATAAATATTACCCTAATTATAGTGTAACGCTGTTATTATTAGTTTATTAAAAAAAAAAAATAATAGAGCTATCTAAGTAATACGCGGTTATATAATTACTAAAAAGTAAAAAATATCTTATAGGCAAGTCTAACTAACCAATTAAGAGATAAAGGGGTGTTAAAAGTAAAGAAATAATAAAAAAAGGATGGTAAAATAGTAAAAGTAATATATTTTTATATAATAGGCTTAGCGTATAAGCTAAATAAACGTAGTAAGCTACTAAATAAGTTTTAATTTTCTATGTAAAAAATATGTATTACCAGATACAGTAATACTAAAAAAAAATTATATTTAAAAATACTTATAAAGATAATAAAATATAAAAATATAGTAAAATTTATAAAAGAGTAGTAAAAATAGAGTTATACTTTTTTACTTAAAGTATAGAATAATAGTAATAGTAATAGTAATAGTATATATATTTATATATTAATCGAATAAAAAGTGTAGCTATAGTAGCTCGGGGCGACTAAAAGGGGTTTCAAAAAAGGAGGAGTATATATATATCTTTATATAGTAATAGTAATGGTAATAGTAATAGTAATAGTAATAGTAGTAATAATAATACTTGAATAATAATATAAAATGTTTTTATAGGGGGGGAATATTAGAAACATTATAATCTAACAAGTTACTATTTTTAAAAATTAATATAAAATTAATTACTAACCCTAAATATACGTAAATTATAACGTTTTAAAGACGAAGGCAAGGAGATATTTATAAGTATTTTAATTACTGCTTAGTTAATATATGTAATAAATTAAAATTACCTAAATATAATAATATGTTAAGCTCGTTTTTTAGGTCCCTATACCTTATTAGTTAATAAATATATTTAACTACAATTTTAACTATACTTTTCTAGGACTAGCGTAGGTCACGTGACCTAATTTTTAATAAGAATTTATTATATAATAATAAAATTATTTAATTAGTAAAAAATTAGGTCTTACTTATATAATTACTAATTACATAATATATTATTAATATTATAGTATATTATAATATCTTTTACCTTTTATAAACTTAAACTTTTATTTTTTTAAAATAGTGCTAAATCTCTTAAAACTCGAATATAAAGTTAATTTGCTTTTAAAAGTAAATAATTCTCTTTTTTTAATTACTACTACTTTAAAAAAGTCTCCTACTACTCTTTATAACGCTATAAGGCGTATTAAAAATAAAAATATTAATAATAATAATAATAATAATAATATAAAAAAGGTTTATATAGGGGGTATACAAAAGTTAACTAAAAGAGATAAAAGAGTTATTAATAAAGACTTTACTAAAAGTTCTAAAATGGATAATAAAAGAATACTATTAGACAATAATCTAGAGATTATAATAAGATAATTATATCGAGTTTAAAAAAAGGAGGGTTATATAATTAATATAAGTAAAAAAAAACCTATAATTAATAAAGAAAACGCTAAAGAAAGACTAAATTACGCTAAAGAAAAAAAAAAAATATAAATAATTTAAATTTAAAAAAGATTATATTTTCTAATAAGTCAGTAATATAAAGGGGCAAGATTAGAAAAGAGTATTATAGAGAAAGGGATAATAGAATTAAAAAAAACTAGCTGTTAGCTAATTACGAAGTAAGTTATTTTAATTTTTTAAAATATTAAAATATATAACTCTTTATATATTTTTAAGTTATAGGTTTAGTTTTTTAGTATTAATTATATTGATTATTTTATAGGTTATAATATAATATTCTAAATTTAGAGTGGTATTTAGTTAGAACGTAAAAGTAATTTAGTATTTATTAAAATACTAAATTTTTTTATTTCTAATACTAGTAAGGACTATATAAATAAAGTCCTTATACCTAAAGTTAAACCACTTCTACAAAGGGATTAGTTTTATAAAGTTTTGTTACCCCTTTTTTTATTATTATAATAATATAATAATATATATATTATTATATTATTTTATAATTATAGTTCTTATATTAATATTAACTTAGGTTAGTAATTTTAATAATATAACGCCCCTATTTATCAAATAACAGACGTTTTAAACTAGTTTAAAAATAATAAACTTACTCTTTATCCTTACCTAGTCTATAGTCTTAATTTAGCCCGTATAGATAATATATAAAGTTTATTTAAATTAGGGCTAATTAAAAATAAAAACACAAATTTAGGTGTAGGATTAAGTTTAAAAAGTATAGAGTCGTTTAATAAGCTATTATAAAAGAGTAAAATAATATACTATAAAAAGTTATTAATAATTATATTTTATCCCTCCCTAACTATTATAAGGCAGTTATAGAAACTAAAAGCTACTATAGTAAGTACTAGTATTATTTTATTACTAGTTTATTATTATAAATTTAAAAAAGTAACTTTTATATATACTTATATAATTAATATATAAATATATAAATATATTTTATATACTTATATAATATACATTCTAGTATAATATAGATAAAAGCTAGCCAAATTTACTTCTTAAATAAAAACTTATACTAACTTAAAGTATGGTCCTAAAAATTTTATATATTTACTAATTTTTTACTATCCCTAAACCCCTTAGTAAGCAGCCGTTAAGTGGGGCAATAGAATACGCTAGTTTTTCTTTTATAATAATATTTTTTATATATTTTTAGGCTTACTAATTAACAAGTTATATAACTTTAAAAAAAAGTAACTTTTTAGATTGCGCTTTTCCCAATGTCCCCCCCCCCCTATAAAGTAGTAAACAAAGTAAAACTATAGTAAAATAAAGCTAATTAAAGTAATTAGAATGATTTAGACGTAAGAATATATATATATATAAATAAAATAAAAGTAAATTATAAAAACAGAATATAGTATAGTAATATAACATAATTATACTAATACTTACTATTAAAAAAATCTTATAAAGAGTATTATAATATATTATAATTTTTTAATTACTATTAAAAAGGTTATAAGTTAGTAATAATAAAAGATTAATATACTCTATAGACTAGTCGATTATACAAATACATTAGCCACCTATTAGTAAATAAAAATTTTAACTTTTAACGCTTAATAAACTTTTTAATTATATAAAGAAATACAGTATAATATTAAAACACTAGTCTAAAAAAATATAAACTAAAAAAGTTTATTTTGTAGATATAGTTAAAAAAAATAAGCCTATATTTAAATTATAAAAACAAAAGATTAAATTACATTTAAACTTTCTTAATATAAGAATTATTTTAAAAACTTTTAATTTAATCTGAAGTTCTAGTTTAGCTCTATAATATAAACTAAGTCTTATAATTATAGTCTATATAATAAAGGAGTTATTAAGCTATAAATAAAAAGTATTAAAAAGTAATAAGTACGTCTAGACGACAATTCAGAGGTATAAACGTAATAAAGGAACTCTATTAAGTACTAAATCATGTACGCAATAATTAAAAGCTAAAGTAAAAGTTAATTAAGGATAATATCTATGTAAATAGCTGCTTAATTAAATAATAAGTATACTAGTAGGCTAGTAATTAGTATTAAACTAGTAATCTATATTAGTAGACACCGGGGTACTTAACGTAATATAATATAGTTACTTTAAGGGCTGCGTGTATAATATAAATAGTAGAAGGACTTATATAATTACTATATAAATTTTTCTATTATTAAAGTTACCTAATTACTATATTTAATAAGTTTAAATAATACCTATACTTTACTATTAAGACTAATAAGGCGTGAAAAGATAAAATATAAATAAATTCTTTATATAACCTATATATAGTTATAAATAAATACTTATATTGTTACGCTTTATAGATTACTAAATTAAAAATTAAGGATATTAAAAAATTATATAAAAGTAACTTTATTTAGTTTAGATAACATATATACTTTTCTTAGCTAAGTATAGTAGCTTTTACTATATTTAAGCTTAGTATTATTACTCTAATATATAGTAATTCGGCCGTATAGTAGTAGTATATATAATAAGTAAATATTTTTACTACCTTATATAATACTATTAATAGGTTATTTTAGAAGCGTATAGTAATTATTACTAAAAGTATAAAAAAGCTAATAGAGTACTATAGAGATAGAATTTATAATTTTAAACTATAACTAAAGTAAGTATAAAATATATATTTATATACGTATAAGAAGAGGGACTAAGTAAAAATAAAAATATAAAAAGGTTACTAAGTATAGGTATCTATAGTAGGCAGTAGTAGCGGTAGTAGTAATATTTTAAAGTATATAATTTTTTAGATTATAACTAGTAAAAACGCCTAAAAAAGTTTAAATTAATTAATACTTTACTAGGGATTAAAATTATTTTTATAGAGGGAGAGTTAGTAAAAAAATTATTATTATTAGGTTATTAAGTATTAGAAAAAGCTGCCGGCAACAGCGGTAAAAAAATTTTATATTAAAGGCTTTTATGCTTTAAAAGGTATAATATTATAAAATTAAATTAAACTATATTAAATAGAAACTATTAAAGTAATAATAAACTTTATATATTAATTCTAGTAAATATAACGCAGTTTTATACTTAAGTTACCTAAGTAAAATAGTTTTTCGCCTTCTACTTAGGAGGGAAATAAAAAGTATTTTACTTAACCTTTATACTCTATAAGTATAAATATTTAAGAAAGTTATTAAGCTTTAAAAGTTAAAATTTTTACTTACTACTATAATAGGTAACTATTATATTTATATAGTTAACTCGTTTATAAAATACGTTATTATAGTTACTATATAAAATATTTACTAAAAATTAGTATTAATTATATAATATAGTAAAAGTTTAAAAAACTAAACTAAAATTATATAATATTATAGTAATAATTCTAAAAAAGTAAATAATAAAATATTATAATTTATATATTAATAGTAAAGGTTTATAATCTTATTTAAAGTATATAAAATTAATATATTAATATTATATTAAATAAATATAAAATCTTATTATTTTTAATTCTTATTTTTTATTAACTTTTAGAGAGTTATTATCGTATTAACTTATTTTATATATTTTAATTTTTTATTCAAACTATAATTTATTAAATAAACTATTATTATTGATTTTTAATAATTTTTACTAATAAGTACTTTAGAGATAACTCTTTTATATAATTACCTTTTTTATACTGGTAAATATCTCTTTACGCAGCTGCCCTCTGCTCGCTCCTGGAACTAAACGTTGTATGCCCTCCGAAAGCGGAAGTACCTCGGCTCGGCTCTCGGCAGCGCTGCACCCAGAGCTGAATTCAAATGTTTGCAGCGACACATTCAGTCATGGGGTCCAGCTGACGCTCCACGCCACGAAGAACGCGCAAGATGCCGACGAAGAAAATCGTGGCCTGGTGCCACTGGGGTTCAAGAGGACTTTACGGCGGTGTATAGCGGGGGAGAGCAACGGTGGCATCGGAGCGTCGCACGTGTTATCGCCGCCAGAGAAGGTGGAGCACTGGAAGTACCCTAGGCTGTGTGGTGTACGAAGATGGTCGCCGACTGTCATAGATCCTCAAAGATTCCGCGAACAGGTGGGTCTCCCTCCGCTCTTCGGCCCTCCAGCCGTTGCTAGACGCGCTAACAAGGTACCTCAGTTTCGTCTATGGTTCTCCTCTACCTAGGTAGGCTTCAATACACGTGCGCAAGGCGGCAACATCGTGGAGATGATCTGATCTTTTATCGTCCTTCACGACCTGAACATATCATGTCACAGACAAGCACAAATGACGGCACCTTGATTCGCGCGGCGGGACGCTCAACAGACGATATCAACAAAACGACCTGAGGACGCAGTACCTCTGGCTGGCACGACGTTTTCGTCTCACTTCTTGGGACGGCCAATTAGAAGGCAAGATACCTTTCGAAAGACGCTATCATATGGCGAGCTCGAGACACACGGGGGTTCTCGGGTTCTCCTTTATCGTCGTTATCAACCTGAACAGATCATACGACATCTAGCACGAATAACGAAACGTTGATTACATCAAAAGGGTGCACAGGACAAATACGCAAAAGATGCCAGATGGAGTGATGAGGGTGACGGTGGCGGGACACGACGGAAGTTGCCTCGTACCTCGCCCCACACGTTATATTTGAAACGACAAGGTCTCTCGAGCTGCCATCGAAAGGAAGTCGTGGACCTGTTTGGGATTCGAGCATGATCGGGAAATCGCGCATCTGGCTACCCACCACCAGCCTCCCAGTCAAGGACCCGCCTTGCCCGCACCATAGGGACGTCCTTCACCGTCTCACGGCTCCTATGGGTGGTGCGTATACGTGCACATCATCATTTCGCACCGTTACCAAGAAGTAATATGTACGCCTAGACCTCAATCCTGAGGTACGAACGCAGTGAGGGAACTCTGTTGGTTGCTAACCCGTGTACGCAATGACTTCGCACCGTTACTATTCTTGGAGAGCTGATAGAGGAGAAGAGGCGGTGAGACCGCGTTCGCGGGCTTGACGATCGCATGTTACCAATATGGTCCGCGTCAGCTGTTCATGAACAACATCAATGCTTCCCACGGGCGCCCCATGCAAACGGGGCGATCCAGTACGTTCGTCTCAGCCGAATGGCAGCTCTATAATGATCGCGTAGTGGAGGTTGCGATTCACGATGTCCAGGAAACGAATGTCTTGGGGCAGCACGTCGAGCGCTTTTAGCACTCGGATGGGCTCAAGGTCTTGGGTTACGGAGCACTGGATGCACCCATCCAGAGCGTCCATGGCCGCTGAAGTCTCTCATTCATCGAGCTTGCTAGCCTCGATCTTTCTTCTCCGTGGCTTTGCAAAGTCGCTGCGAACGGAATCCTATTGATGCGGACAAAGTCTCGCGCGTTGACCTTGCCGATCAGCCCAGGTTGCTGCCTCCTGCGGATGTCCCTACGGGCGACTTGCATCGAAGCGACGTCGAAAAAGCCAGTCGTGTAACTGCGAGTCATGCCGTAGAGCGAAGTTTCATCTGCAGCTTGACCGCCTAGTCTTAGCGGGCGAGCGAGTCCGACATTCGCTGAGATCCGGGGGTTGGGCCCGCGTTCCCGGACACGAACTTTGTCCAGTGGGTCATCCAAAGGAGGTGACCCACTTCGTCGACTGGAGATCGCTGTAGTTATAGGCACGTACATGGTTGTGACCGCGGGTTACAGGCATGTTGTGAGACCGAGAGGCAAAAGATGTATCGCTGCAGAAGTCGGTACCGATGCATACGTTGATTCGATCAGCAGCCCTCCACTCGTTAGCCGCCGCACCTAGAACACCTTGCCCTCGGCGCTAGAAGATCAATTCGTCCGCTCCGGCCTAGCAACCTATGTTCCGCTCATCATCCATCCTTGCTGCTTGTCTTTCCCGGTACCCCAGACCTGCAAAACCTTGTCGAAGACCGTGATACGACATCCCTGCAGTCAATGACGCCGACTCAAACATCTTCGAGCTGCAGCAAGCACTTGAATGAGCCGAATCAACCTGATGGTACCGTCATTGCAGCCGCAATGGTCGGCATCTACCAGGTAGCCTTGTCCTCCGCGAGCTTCCACAACATGTCGAGAGACTCAGAAAGACGCATTGAACAGAGCCAGACTCGGCGGCAAGCTCAGCGTTCACCTTGCCTAAGCCCATCTCCCTGTAGGCTTCAATACGCGCGCGCGCAAGGCAGCAGTGTCGTAGAGGTAATCTAATTTAACAAAGTTAGTATTAAGGCTATTGCCTTTATAGAAAGGAACTATAGTATATATAAAAAATAGTATATAAAAACTATATATAAATTTTTACCGTAGCTATATCTATTAATTTTTTATTTTTTATATTTTTAACGTAATTTTAACTAGTTTATTAATTATAATACCTTTAATTATTATACTAATACTTATAAAGCTATTTAAAGACTTTTTTTTTACTACTAATACTAAACTTAATCTAAAGCTTATCTAAAATATAATAGTAAAACTATAAATATATATAATAAATATTATTATAGTTTTAATAAATTAATCTACGCCTAACCTATTTTTATAAAAGAAAAATTAGTACCTATAAGTACTAGAGCTATTTAAGCTAATATACTTTTAGTATAATAAGTAGCGTTTACTTAGTCTAAATAAGTAATATACTTAACTAAAAATCTTTATATCTAATTAACTTATAATAGTAATTAAATAGTATTTTTTAAAAAAATAGCTTATATATAAAAAATTTTATAAAAAGGCTATTTAAAACTTTATTAAGTTAATAGATAAAAAAAAAGGCGTATTAAAATTAGTAAATAAAAAATAAATAAATTATTTTACTAAAATATATAATAGCGCTTTTTAGTGTATAGTACACTATATAATTATTAAAAAAAAATTAATTGCCTAAGCCTATGCCCAATGAGAAGACACGCATATTCCCGAATTCCAGATATAATCGCCTCTCGCGCATCCGAAGGGACAAGAGCCCGAGGCATAGGCTGTCACCCGGCTCTCAGGGCAGGCTGGGCGACGCGATCTCGGGTATCCGCAGTTGACTGCAGGTACGCGGAGAGGGGACGGGCCGTCGAAACTGGGTCAAAGCGTCGCAGACTGCCGGCAACGCGTGGAATAATCGTCGTCCGAAGGATGCAGGAATGTGGTTCAAAGTCAGGGAGACGGAGGCGCGTATCGTGTGGTTACACGCGTCGCAACCGTGCGGGGATCGCCCATGGGGCTCGTCGATGCATCCTATGAGCTCACCGCTTTCTCAACGTGGTATTTTTGGCCCCATTGACGAATTTCTTTTGGCAGGGCGTTCGGCTGCCAATCCCCGCCAATCGCGCAGCTCCGTGGCCGCTCGTCGCATATTTCGACGGTGGAGACAATATTTTCCTCCTTGCTTCGTGGGATGCACAACGCCCGAAGAGAGATGAAAATGGCGATAGATGCACGCAGCCTTGTGCGCTGTGGTCACTCGTCGATTTCGTGGCATCCCTGCGGGACGATGATGCATGCCTTCGTCAAATCAGATCACCTCCACGTCCCTGCTGCCTTGTGCGCGCGCGTATTGAAGCCTACAGGGAGATGATGCATGCCGCCGTGGCAATGCATGCCGCCTAGATGCATGAGCCGCCGATTTCGTGGCACCCCCGCGGGACGATAATGCATCCCCGCCGGAATGCACGACGCCCAAGAAGGTATATGGAACCCGCCATCGCCGTTGGAATGCACGCCCAAGAAGGCTCAAATGGGAGATAGATATTGTTCCCCTGTAGTCGATTTCGTGGCGTAGCACGGGACAACATTGCATGGTTCCTCGACAACCTCCACACCAACTTCGTCAAATCATATCAACTCCACGAACCTGCGTTGACGCCTAGCGGGATCGTTGGAATGCATGACGCCCAAAGAGTATTCGAGGGATATGAAGCCCAGCACTGTGTTGGCTCGCCGATTTCCTCGCATCTTCGCCATGGAACATTGCTTTTTAACTTGTTGAGCGCCCTTGTGGGGCATCAGGCTGGGCAGCCAGATGAAGTTCGGTATGCTGAATAATGGATTTTCGCTCAACGTCTCTTCTCCGCAAAGTACGGTACGCCAATGCTAGCGGAGGAGTCATGGACCTGAACAACATTGCTTTTTATGCTGACTTCTCAGGATGTCTCGCATTTGTGCTATATTGGAAGCTTGCACTGTGGACGTGTTAACGTGAGGCCTACAAACATTGAAGTTGCTAAAATGTCTCGAAGGATACTGTCAGTGAATGGGTTGAAAACTTTGCGGGCCTTTGACTCTGTCTAACGTAGGTCGCGGCCAGCCCCTTGATCTACTGCAAGGACTGTGGCGCGACAGCTCGCTCCTCATCGCTCCCCACATGGAAGGTAACGCAACCAACGCACGTTTGGGCCAGAGTTCAATGACCACACGTGCATGACGTAATGTCAAGGTGACAGGGCGGTTTGTGCGATAGCCATAGAAGTTGTCGCATGGATAACCCGGTGGTGAGACAAGTGTGGCTTTCCGCTGAAGGTACCGTACGTTGCACAGAGTGGGACCTCAACTGTACATGGAATGTCTCCCCATGTCTACGCTAGCGGGAGAAGATGCGCCACTCAGACGAGGATTCTGCCGTGGAACCGCACAGAAAGTATAATGAGGGAAGGGAGCTGCCTCTGCAAGTCTGTGCAGCGTATACGACAATATGTGAACTTGGGATGATCCTTCGATATGGGTCAGTGCCTCAGTTTTCTACGCAGTTACAGCAGACCCGTCAATACTCAGACTCCCCCCCACAACAACTATTACGACGACCTTCGCAACGATGACTTCCCGTACGAGGACGTCCTCTATGAGAACTTCATCCGCGAAGACTTCATCCCCTATGACTTCATCTCCGATCGTTTCTTCTCCGATGACATCTTGTCCAATGACATCTACGACGACCCCCACGGTCCCCTCCACGACCACCGCGACGACCACCGCGACGACCTCCGGGACGACCTCCGGGATGGCCACCCCGATGACCTCCACCGTACCCCCACTCGACGAGGATGATGAAACGGAATATTTGACGCTAGGACAGCTGCGAAAGCACTACGAAGCGTGTGACAGAATCCTGGGAAGCAGCGAGTTACCCGGAGACCTCTGGCAGCTCTTCAACCTGTACTGGTCCTGCTGCCTCGACAGTGTTACCAAGGGTGCGGTAACCGGCCTGGTCATCTCCGGGCTCTTCCAAGGGTACGACATCGTATGGCACCTTTACCACCCAGCCGTGGTCGAGTTCCGCACGCAAGAGCAGTCGGCATGCCCTGCATGCAATACCTACTCCGGCTGCACCGTCCACAGTGCTCCACTGACGCTCCCCGCCCTTCCGCAACTACGCTATGAGGTCCCGGAGGACTTCGGTATTCCGCCCCCCAATTGGCGCGTCTACGGCATCGGCTACATCCGCGCGTGGGCCGTCGCTCATGCCGGTCATTTCTTCCGGCCTGATTACCATGACAGCGCACGCCTCTTTGAAGTATTCCAAGCCAGCAAGATCCACATTTCACTTATGCGTGCGAAGTTGGAGAGTTTTGCCGGGGGGGTGCATGAGGTGTTGGGGCGTAAGAAAGAGGGTCTGATCGACGAGAGGGTGGCACAGGGGAAGGTATCCTTGAGGACGCACCGTCGTAAGTAGAAGGTGGATGCAGTGGCACATGTACGGCGCCCGGCTAGGACGGCACATGACAATGTTTCGGTTACTTCACCGTTGGGTTCTCCTTCCTGCGTTATTGAGTCTTCTTTTTTCCTTAATCTTACCCAGAAAAAACTCTCGATGACTTCAGTGTTGGGTTTCGTTGTTGAGTCTTCTTGCTAGGGTAATCCTGCGGAGCACAAAATTTCGGTTACGTCAGTGCTGGATTTCCTTTTGGCCTCGTTGAGTATCCTTTCTGAATCATCTGGTAGTTGCTTGCTGTCGCTTACGACTTACGACAATGATATCGCTCGAAATCATCAAGGCCCCTTGCTACTGTGATGGTTTCTATGATGCTACTCTTGCTGTGCGGATCACTTTGAGATTTTGGAAATAGGCGGCCAGCAGCGAAGACCGCCCGACTGCGTTGTCGCTACGTCCTCGGCATAAGCGCAGTGTCGATGGCGCTTCCCAAGCTCCGCCATCGAAACTGAACGCCAACCTGGTGTTTTACAAGTTCCACCTCTCCCGTTTAAAAGTTATATAGGTACCTGGGATCTTTTCTACTAAGACGACGCTAGCTTTTATATTTTATGTGAACTATTTCCCAGCTCCTATAGCGCTTAGCTATTAGAGTTGGTTAACCCGACTAACTACAGTAGACGCTTTTACTAGTTAATACCTCCTTCGATCGCTGTATTAGGAAGTAGAAATATAATATTCTGCTTAGAAATAACTACTTAGATAGATCTCCTTTATAACTAAAAAGTATCTTATAAGATAGATTTTACTACTACCTGTCTAGCGCATACTATGGTAGGTTGACTTATATAGAAGTATATCGTCTCGTAGTAGAGTACTAGCTGGATTAGGACTAGCGCGATAGAATATATAATAGGATACTTAACTCTATATTACAGGAATATACTATAAGTAGATATAGTAGCGTCTTGACGACTTTATTTACTATAAATAATAGTTATTACCTTATATTTAATTATTAAGTTAATTTTTTACTAGGTATAGATAGTATTAAAGAACTACTATTTATTTATATATAGTTATAGTCCTCTAAATTCTTTGCCTATATTTTATTAATATATAAATACCTATATATAAAGATATATATTTACTTCTCTTTTTTTAAAGCCCCTTTTAGTTACCCTAAGCTACTATAGTTACACTATTTATTCGATTAGTATATAAAAAAAATATAAATATATATATAAATACCTACTAATACTTAGGCGTACGCGGATATACTTACGTAATCTAAATTTATATTTACTTATTTCTTTCTTATATTAATATTTACTAGTTATTATACTTATTTTATACTTTGCCTATTATTACTAGTAGTCGGTTACTTAGTATAATTTAGTTACTACTATAGTATTAAGTACTTTTTATATTTATATACTATCTGTTATTTTAAGTGTAAAATTTATTATTTATTCTCTTATAGGGGGAGGACATTAGGAAAAGCGTAATCTAAAAAGTTACCTTTTTTATAATAACATAACTTATTAGTTATAAGACCTAAAAATACGAAAAAAATACTATATTAAAGAGAAAGTCTAGCTTAATCTATTTACCTACTTAGGGGTTGCGCACTGAGAGGTTTAGTGGTAAAAAAAAACTAGTAAAAATAAAAAATTTTTTAAGTTATATTTTAGACTATAATAACTATTTATTTAAAGTGTAAAATTTAATTATTTTTATATATATTATAGTAGTACTTATAATATATAAGTATATAAAATATTTTTATATGTTTATATATTATTTATATAACTATATATAAAAGTTACTTTTTTAAATTTCTAATAATAAACTGGTAATAATAAATTACTAATATTTAGTATAGTAGCCCTTAGCTTCTATACCTACCTTATAATAGTTAGGAAACAATAAAATATAATTATTAATAACTCTTTTAAAGACCTCTATATATTTGTATACTAATCGAACAAATAGTGTGGCTGTGGTGGCTGTGTAGGCGACCAAAAGGGGTTTTAAAAAAGGAGGAGTATGTGCATGCCTTCATCCTCTATATTTTATATACTAAATCCTACACCTAAACTAGCCTCTTTATTATTATTTAGCCCTTATTTTAAATAACCCTATATATTTTCTATAGGGGCTAAATTAGGGCTATAGGCTAGGTAAGGAAATGGTATAATTTTATTATTTTTAAACTAGTTTAAAACCTCCGTTATTTTATAAAGGGGAACGTTATCTTATTAAAATTGCTAGCCTAAATTAATATTAATATAAAGTTTATAATTATAATATAATATAATAATATATATATATATATATATTATTATATTAATTAAGAAAGGGGTAAAAAAAGGGGTAAAACAAGGTTATATAATTTACCCTTTTTTATTAACGGTTTAACTTTAGGTATAAGGATTTTATTTATACAGTCCTTACTAGTATAAGAAGTAAAAAAATTAAGTGTTTTAATAAATACTAAATTATTTTTACCTCTTACCTAAATTACACCCTAAACTTATAGGATAAAATCTCCTCCTATAAAATAATTAATATAAATAATATGAAGAAACTAAAACTATAGCTTAAAAATAAATAAAAGTTATATTATTTAATATTTTAAAAAGTTAAAATAACTTACTTTATAATTAGCTAATAGCTAGTTATTTTTTAACTCTATTATTACTCCTTTTTCTATAATATAATTTATTTTATTATCCCCTTTGTATTGCTAACTTATTAGAAAATATAATCTGTTTTATATTTATATTTTTTATATTTTTTAAATTATCTTTAGCGTAATTTACTCTTTTTTTAGCGTTTTCTTTATTTATTATTAGTTTTTTTTTACTTATATTAATTATATAACCCTCTTCTCTTAAAACTCTTTATAGTTATCTAAAAGTAATTTTTAGATTATTTTTTAATAGTATTCTTTTATTTTCTTTTTTAGGATTTCTAGTTAAGTCTCTATTAATAACTCTTTTATTTTTTTTAGTTAACTTTTTTATACCCCCTAAATAAACCTTTTTTATATTATTATTTTTATTATTATTTTTATTATTTTTACCGTTAATACGCCTTATAGCGTTATAAATAGTAGTAGAAGACTTTTATAAAATAGTAGTAATTAAAAAAGGAGAATTATTTACTGTTAGAAGTAAGTTAACTTTTTATTTAAGTTTTAAGAATTATAGCTCTATTTTAAGGAAATAGGAGTTTAAGTTTATAAAAGTTAAAAGATATTATAATATACTATAATATTACTAATATATTACGTAATTAGTACTTATATAAGCCTTAGTATTATTTTTATAATTAATATAATTTTATTATTAGATTACTAATATACTTTAAAATCTAGTTGCGTAACCTATACTAGGCCTAAAAGGGTATAGTTAAAATTTTAGTTAAATATATTTACTAACTAAAAAGTTATAGGGATCTAAAAAAAGGACTAAAAAGATATTTATATTTAGGTAATTTTAATTTACTACGTATACTAACTAAGCAGTAACTTAAATTTCTATATAAATCTTTTAAACTTTATCTTTAAAACGATATAATTTACGTATTTTTAGGCTTACTAATTAATTTTATATTAATTTTTAAAAATAGTAACTTTTTAGATTACGGTTTTCCTAATGTCCCTCCCCCTGTAGTATTTTTCTTTTATATAACCTTATTAAAAGCTATTATAGCTTATTATTTTATAGTATAGCTAAATTAATATTTTTAGTATATTATAACTAAATATATTATACTAATAAATATAGTTTAATATCTTCCTCTACTAATATTACTATCTTATACTTATTTTTTTAGTTAGTAAGTAAGTAATAAGTAGTATTATAGTATCTTTTTTTTAGTATATTAAAGGCTTTTATATATACTAGTATACTTAATAAGTATTTTATAACTATCTCTACTACTCGTACGTATAAGTTATTATTAGATATACTTTTATAAATAAGTATATAAGGCTTAGTTATTATAGTTTTATTAAGGATAATTATAATATATAAAATTACTATTACTATACTTATAATAAATATTAGCTAATTATCTTTTATAAGCTACTAAGAATAAATACTATGCTATATTTTTTTTTGTATATTAACCGAATAAAAAGTGTGGCTGTAGTGGCTCGGGGCGACCTAAAAATACTATACTATTATTTATATTAATATACTAGATTCTATTATACGACTTTAATAATAATAGTAATAATAATAAAATAAAGTGGGCGTATTATAGTATAATAGTACTATAGTAGTCTAGCCTAAAAAAAAAGTAAAAGTAATAGTAGCCCTATACTAGTATA
The DNA here is from genome assembly GCA_030770415.1 of Pleoardoris graminearum. Taxonomy (NCBI): domain Eukaryota; kingdom Fungi; phylum Ascomycota; class Dothideomycetes; order Pleosporales; family Didymosphaeriaceae; genus Pleoardoris; species Pleoardoris graminearum. Next base: position 300,550 of record JASEKS010000083.1, on the reverse strand, counting down.
TTAAACTTTAATAATATTTATTATAATTTTTATATACGCTTATTTGTTTTAACCCTATCTAGGAAAATAACTTTTTTTAGTTTATATCTTTTTTAGACTAGTGTCTCGACACTATACTTTATCTCTCTTTATATAGTACTAAACTTTAGTATACTAAACTATACGCTAAGCTATATATTAAACTATATACTAAAAGTATAAGTATAAGTTCTCTACTAATCTAAAATAAAAATATTTTTTATAATTTTTATATACGCTTATTTATTTAACTATATTTAGAGAAAGAACTTTTATTAGCTTATACCTTTTTTAGACTAGTGTCTCGATGCTATACTTTACCTTTTTTATATTTATATAATAAGTAGATATACTTTATAAAGACTTTATAGCTACTAAAAAAAAGTTACAAAATAAACTAACTATAAACGCTATAAACCTAATAGTCTTATTATCTTTCTTAAACTATTATTAATCCAGCGTACGTATCTTAAGAAGGAGTTTAGTACTAGTTTCTTAAAAGAATAATAGTAATTTATAAGATAGAGTAGTATTAAGGATAGCTAAGAAGTTTTATTATATTAACTACGTACGAGGTTATATATAAAGTCTAGAATAGTGCTTTACAGGACCTCTTTTATTATCGACCTAAATAGATTATATATTAATTATTATAAATTATAATATAATTATTATATAATAATTAAGAAGTATACTAAATAAATATTCAGTAGAGTACTATAGACATACTATAAATAAATTAATTTTTTTAGATATATTATTTAATAATAATTTTATTATTATTATATTAATTATATTAAAAATTACAAAACCTGTTCTATAATTATAATTATAGTATTACGCGACTCTAGACTAATTATTTAAATTTTTACTATATTATAAAATTATAAGCTTAGTTATAACCTATCTTTTATAATATATTAAGTATAAAGATATCTATCTACTTTTTTTTTAAAACTTTTTCGTTATCTCTAGCCATTATAGCTATATCCTTTACTTAATTAGTATATAAATATAAATATAATATATAAAATTATAAATACTACTTTATTTTAATAAGGTTTTTATATAATAAATATAATCAGACTTTTTCTTTCTTTTAATATAAATTATAATTATTTAAATAGTAAGCTCTTACTCTATATAATTATTTTATAGTATTACTATGTATTATTTTAAAACTTATCTTTTTTATAAGTTATAAATTAAAAGTTAAATCTTTATTATGGATATATATTTAAATAATTTAATAATTAACCTACTTCGCGAGCTTCATAAAGACGCGGTATAACGTAATAATAAGAACTTAATAAATACTAAACAGCTTATATAATACTAATAAGATTATATATAAGTAGTATAAATTTTAACCTTTTAAAAGTTATACTTCTTTTTTTTAGTAAGGATAAAGTACTTTACTAAATATAGTAATACTCTACTTATATTTTAATTATATATCTATAGATAAGTAGCTACTTATAATTATCCTTAAAGTTATTAGTAATTACTACTTATAATTATATATAATATAGTTAGCCTAAGAGGTTACTAAGCGTATAAATTTTAGAACTAAAAAAAGTTATTAAGCTATTACCTAAAGTCTATAACTAAATATTTAGCCTTTAAGTAAGTCTAGCCGTTTATTCTATCCTCGATACTATATTATTAACTTCTATTTAAAGGTACTTTACTATATTATATCTCTATAAGTTTTTATTTTTAAAACGTCCTATTACTATACTAATTTTAGCTAGATTACTACTTATTATACTAACTACTTCTAGTAGTAGTATTACTGTAAATAAAAATAACATTTAAAGTTAATTAAAACGCGATTATTTTACTTAGGTATAGCTTATTAATAAGTTTTATACTAACCTACGCGTACGAAAACTTCTAGCGAAGAATAGCCTTTTTAAATATATTATTTTTAGCTACTTTAAAGCCCTCTTTAGTACGTTATTTTATATAAATAAACTTTAGACTAATAGGATAAAAACTTTATAGAAGTAGGTAGTTAATAGAGAAAGGCTAAAAAATTTAATATTATTAATAGAGCTAGGGGTAATAGAGTAATCTAAGTAAACTAATAAAATAAACTAGATCTATTAGTACGTTTATAAGATCTAAAATAAAAAAAAATAATTAAATATTATAAATTTTAAAAAGTTTTACTAGAACGCGTAGGTTAGGTAAGTATGATTTTTATTTTTATCTAGTAGGCGTTACTAATTAGGCGATAGGTATTATAGGTAGTATAAGTACTAATAATAATAGATATAGCTTTTCTTATAATATAAGACTACTATAAGCTAGATATATACGTAACTTACTTTACTAGTAGGCCTTTAGGTAGTATTATTATTTTAGTAAAAAGTTTAACAGGTACTATAGAGGCTTAATATAAAATTAAGTAATAAAATATTACTTTAACTTACGTAATAAGTCTATAATAACGTTATTAGTTTACGATATTAGTAGGCGGGGTAATATAAGATAAAAATATAATATAAAAAAATAAATAAGCTTTTCATACTCCTGCTTAGGAGTGCTAAAGAATTTAATTATTTTTAAATATTTTTTTCTCTAGAGTTACTGTCTGTATTCTTATATTATTTAAAAAATGTTTTTTAATATATTATTACGTATATATTATTTTCTTTTTTTTAATAAATTTTTTAAATTTTTTAACCTTTAATTTTACTAGTTTTATTATATTATTATATATAGAAGAGTAAAAAAAAATTATACTAAAAATTTTTTTTTTATTATATAACTTTTTAATTATAATATCTAAAAATACAAAAACTAAAAAAATTTAAAGAAAAAAACTATGTAAATATATTTACCCTATAAGTGTCTTCTTAGGAAACTATTTATATATAATTAAATAATTAGTAAATTAAAAATTTGTTAGAACCGTAATTTAGATTACAATAAATTTTTTAAAGTGTAAAATTAATTTATTTTTATATATATTTTAATAGTCTCTATAATATATAAGTATATATATATTTGTATATTAATCGAATAAATAGTGTGGCTGTGGTGGCTCGGGGCGACCAAAAGGGGTTTTAAAAAAGGAGGAGTATGTGTATACCTTTATAATATAAGTATATAATATAGCTTTAAATTATGTATAAAGGTATATATATACTCCTCTTTTTTTAAAACCTTATTTAGTTACTCTAAGCTACTACAGCTATACTATTTGTTTAATTAGTATATAAATATATATATATATATTAATTATATAATTATATATAAAGATTAAGTTTTTTAAATTTTTATAATAAACTAGTTAATAATATATTACTAGTACTTAGTATTATAGTCTTTAGTCTCTCTTTTTTAATAAGCAAGGTAGAATAGAATCTAGTTATTAATATTTTTTATAGTATATTATTCTACTTCTCTATTATAGCTTTTTTTTTATTAAACTTATATCTTTTAAACTTAATTATATATCTGAATTAGTCTTTTATTTCTATATACTTGTATTTGTATATTAATCGAACAAAAGGGTGTGGCTATGGTGGCTGTGTAGGCGACCAAAAGGGGTTTCGAAAAAGGAGGAGTATGTGGATGCCTTTATCTTTTATTTCTATTTAGTCTAGATTCTATATAATTCTATATATATTCTATTTAGGCTAGATTTGGACTATAAACTAGATAAAAAAAGTTTAATTTTATTATTATTAGACTAGTCTATAAGGTTTATTATTATATATATAAATGCGTTATCTAGTTAAAATTGTAACTTCAAAATTATATTAATATATTAAAAATAATAATAATATAATATAATAAAATATATATATATTATATTTATATAAAATTAAGTAAAACGTATGGCTATAGCAAGTATAGAAACAATTAAAAAATATTTTAAAAAATAAAAAGTATATATATATTTTTTAATTAGGGTATATATTTATATATTAATCAAACAAATAGTGTGACTATAGTACCTTAGGGCGACTAAAAGGAATTTTAAAAAAGGAGGAGTACATATATACCTTTATACTTAATGTGTGGAAACAGTTAATTAGTATATATTATAAACTTTAGAAAGCCGTAGTATAATATAATAATAATATTTTAATAAGTACTAAATAGTTTGTATATATAATATTATAAAACTATTACGTATAAGTAGTATAATTCTTATTAAATCTTTAAAAATTATATTTCTTTTTTTTTAAAAACGTTATAGATATTCTACTAAATATAGTAATATAATACTTATATTTTTAATTTATAGTTATAAATTACTAATTACTATTTATAACTATGTATAAGATAGTTAATTAATCTAATTACTAAATATATAAATTTTAGAACTAAATAGAATTATTAAACGATAACGTAGTATTTATAATAAAGTATTTAGTTTTAAGTAAGCTTAACTATTTATACTATATACTGTACTATAGTATTACCTACTTAAAGTATTCGTTTATATTATATATCTATAAATGTTTTTATTTTTAAAATATTTTATTACTATACTAATTTTAACTAAGTATCTATTATACTAATTACTTTTAATAATAGGATTATATATAGTATAATTCTAAAATAAAATAAAATTTAAAATTAACTAAAACTATTTACTTATATATAACATATTAATAAATCTTACGATAATCTATGACTACGTAAACTTATAGTAAAAAATAGTTTTTTAAATATATTATTTTTAGTTACTTTAAAACCTTGTTTTATATAGTATTTTATATAGCTATATATAGATTCTAAACTAATATAATAGAGACTATATAAAAATAAATAATTAATATAAAAGAACTAGGATATCTAAAATTACTAAAAGAGCTAGAAGTAAACTTAAAATAGTTTTAGATTTAGGCTAATAAAATAAGATAGAGTTATTAGTACACTTATAAATTCTGAAAAAAAAGCATAAGTATAATTTTAGGAGCGACTAGTACGTGTCTATAATAAAGGCGTTTATTTTTATTTAGTAAGTATTACTAACTAGACGAAAAGTATTATAGGTAGAATAAGTACTAATAATAATCCTATAAATATAGCCTTTTATTAATATTTTAAGTCTACTAAGCTAAGTATATAAATAACCTATTTTACCTATAACCTTTTACATAGTATTATTATTTTAGTAAAAAGTTTAATATATAATATAAAAACTTAATATAGAATTAAATAAAGAATTATTATTTTAAATTATGTAATTAAGATCTAATAATAACATTATTAGTGTATAATATTAGTAGGCAGAGTAAAACGTAGTAAAAATAAAATATAAAAAATAAATAAACTTCTTATACTTATATTCGAGAGAAAAATATATATCTTTATCCTTAATATATCAAAAAGTCTAAATAAAGTAATACTAAAATAAGTATAGTATTATAGTAGTGACTAATATACTAGTAGGCTTAGTAAGTTCTCTAACAAATATTAATTTAAAGAAGTATAGTAAAGATATTATATTTATTAAATAAAAATAAATAAACTACTATATATATTTCTTTTTTTTTGTATTATTAGTAGTTAGCTAAATATTTATAATAAAATATTTACTAAAATATTATTATTTAAAATATTATTCTATAGAAGTTCTTTTACTTTTAATTTTATTTTAACAATTATTATACTTATTTAAATTACTTTTAATACGCCTACTATGTTTCCTCTATTAAATACTATTCCCGCTATATCGTACTAATAAAATAATAAAATTTAATAATAAGTTTTTATAAATATTATTAAGTATATTATAATATATACTATAATTACTAAGTTACTTAAAATTAGTATTTACTATTTTTAAGTAATTATAGATAATAAGTATAAGAAGATAATAAGTTAAAAAAATAGTAAAACAAGATAACGTAGTAACTTTATTAATAATAGAGATATTAGAATTTAAAAATCTAAAGTTAGTAATATTAGTTTATATAAAAACGATAGTAATAGTAAATATAGTAAATATTACCTAATAAGTCGTACGCTATATTTTAGTAATTATATAAAGTTTTTTATACTTTAATATAGAGCTTAAAAGAAAGCCTAAAATTATAAATAAGAACGGCTAGTAGTAAAAAGGATATATAATAGTAAAAAGATACGTAGCATATATATTTAAAAAAATCGTTTAAATTACTAATTTTGGCCTATAATTTGTTATAGTAAGAATTAAAAAAAATTAACAAGAGTATATAAAATAATTTTATTTTATAAAGTGTAAATTTATATAAATAGTCTATAGAATAGTGTTAAGTAAAAGGATAAAGTAAAATATTATAAAAATAAAAATCTAACGTAATAGACTTATAAAATAGTTAAAAATTAACTAGAATTTTAAATTATACGTATCTTAAAGGCGTTATTAGGTTATAATATTAGTTAAAATAGTTAAGGACGCCGGTAGTTTCGGCTCTAAATAAAGCTTAATTCTAGTAATAATACTATATTAGCTTTAAAAAGTATTAAAAGAAAGGTATATTAATATTTAATTTATATTAGAGATATATAGCCTATTTTTTAATATAATAAAATTACTATTAACAACTATCTAATTAGAAAAAAAAGCAGTGTATATACTATAGAATGTAATTACTTACTTTTAAAAGTATTATACTAAGATTAATTAAAAAAGTACTATACTAAAATAAATATATAATAATTAATTAATAGTACATTATAGTTTTAGAGTTTAGTATAAATTATTATCCTATATAGTAACTTATACTTATAAATTTATTATTATAAACTAATACCAAGTAGGTATTTACTAAAAAAATATAAATAATTCGTATTTATAGCATATATCATAGAGGTATTTAATAATTAATTTATATACTTTTAACGTACTATAGAATAGCTTATTACTAATATATCTATAAATAGTTTATAGTGCGCGTTATAAAATATAAATATATATTTTATTAAACTTAAATAATATAGGTAAAGGAAAATAATAAAAAAATTAAAATTATAATAACTAATCTTCTATAACCGGAGTAGAGTAACGAAAATAATATTTATATTACTTTTAGCTTAATACTATATAATAGAATACCTAGTATAACTAAAAAGTAGTATAAACCTATAGTAATTAATACTAAGAGACTAAAGATTTAATTAAAATATTAATAATAAGATACAATATCTTATAAATTAAATAAGGAGCTAGTATTACCAGTATTTTTAAATATTTATTAAATACATAAAATATTAAATAATATATAATAACTACTTAAAGTATAACTTTTTCTATTTTAAATTTACTACTAAGATTAATACTTATAAAACTTTTATAATTAAATAAATGCTTTATAAAAATATAGTAAAGAAATTTAAAAGATTTATATAGGGTAGACTAAATAACTTAAGATATATTATAAAGCTGTAAGAATATAATATTATAGATTTATAGTAAATAGATAATACCTATATACTAAAAAGTTTTATAAATTAGAGATAATAGCGAATGGATTTAAGGTAATAATAATACATTATTTAGTACATAATTAAATAAAATAAAATATTTTATATTAATTATTTTATTATAACTATAAAACTACTAGGCCTCTATTAAAAATATTAATATATAGTATAACTATACAAAATATTACTAGAGGTATTAATAATAAAAATAATTATATTCTAGGTATAGAGTCTATAGCACTATGGATAAAAAATAATAATACCCTTATAAAAATACTAAAATAGTTAATATTTAAAAGTTTAAACAGGGCTTATATTTATAAATAATAAGTATTTTCTTAAATATATTTATATAAATTATATAAATAAACTAGGAAACAAGCGTAATTAGTATTAGAGTTATTATTTTAAGTAAGAAAAGATTTATAATTATAAACAAATGTGTATTATTATTAAATTCTATACTATTTATAGAGATAAGTAAACTTTTATTATATAATCTATTCTAGTTACGGTCTCCCGTCTAAGTAGTTACTACTTTAACCTAAGCTAAGGGTAAGTTACTCTAGAAAATCCCTAATCTAGACCTAAGTATATATAAAAAAGTTTAAAATTAGACCTATACAGCCTCTAGGTATAAATAAAGGGACCTATTTAGGAAACTTAATATTTAGCTATACTTTTTTAGTTACGTATAGTATTATTTTATCTAAAACTACTACTTTTAGCTTAGCTACTTTCTTTAACTATTTATCTTTTATCGCCTAAATTTTACCTACTCTAATTATTATTTATACTATAAAAGCCTTATAAAAAAGTAAAAAAGTATTATAGTCTATTACCTATATTACTATTTATATACTCCTCTAATAACTTTTTAGACTATTAATAAATATAGCTAGGTTTTAGTTATTCTCTTTATATTTAATAGTATAGGTGAAACTAATACGTTAAGTAGTACTTAAACTATATTTAAATAGTAAATATTAGTATATATTTCTAGTAATAAGCTAAGTAATAGTTTAAGTAGAGAGGATAAATTCTATACTTTTACTATTAAATTTATTATTTTAGCTACAGTCTATATATAATAATACTAGATTAGATTAGTTTAGGGTTAAGAATATATAGAAGTAGAGTATATTTATATAAGTATAGACTCTAGAGTATAAAACTACTTAACCTACCAATATATAAGCTAATATTTAGTATATTTAAAAAGGAGTTTCAGCCGCCGGAGAGATATAGTATTATAGTAAAGAGAAAGAATATAACGTAGTTTCTATACTAATAGGATATTACAGGGGGGTGCAACAAAAAAAAAGTACTTAAAAAAGTTACCTTTTTTAAAGTTATATAACTTTTTAATTAGTAAGCTAAAAAATATAAAAAAAATAGGGTTTTAAAGAAAACAAGTCGTAGCTTTCATTTACCTTATTAGTAGCTGCTTACGTAGGAGTTTAGGAGAAAAAAAATTAGTAAATATAGATAAATTTTAAAGTCCTACTTTAGACTATTATAACTTTTTATTTAAATTGTAAAATTTGCTTACTTTTATATAGATTATAGTAGTATCTATAATATATAAGTATATAAAAAATTTTTATATATTTATATATTATTTATATAATTATATATGAAAATTATTTTTTCAAATTATTAATAATAAACTCGTAAAAAATAAATTACTAGTATTTAGTATAGTAGCCTTTAGCTTCTATAATAGCCTTATAACGCTTAGGGGAAATAAAATACAGTTATTAATAACTTCTTAAAGTATTTTATTTTACTCTTTTATAATAGCTCTTTTAAAGGCCTTTATACTATTTAAACTATTTCCTATACCTAAATTAGCCTTTTTATTTTTAATTAGCCCTAATTTTAATAAACCTTATATATTTTCTATAAAGGCTAAATTAGGACTATAGGCTGGGGAAAAAAATAGTTTAATTTTATTATTTTTAAACTAAGTTAAAACGTCCTTAATTTTATAAATGGGGATATTATCTTGTTAAAATTACTAACCTAAATTAATATTAATATAAAGATTATAATTATAATTATAATATAATAATCTATATATATATATATATTATTATATTAATAATAAAAGTAGTAAAAAAGTATTATAAAACTTACCCTTTTTTATAGAGGGTTTAACCTTAGATATAAAAACTTTATTTATATAGTCCTTACTAGTATAAGAAGTAGAAAAATTAAGTATTTTAATTAATACTAAATTACTTTTACCTCTTACCTAAATTGCACTCTAAACTTATAAAATAAGGTCTCGACCTATAAAATAATTAATATAATTATTATTAAAAAACTAAAACTATATCTTAAAAATATATAAAAAGTTATATATTTTAATATTTTAAAAAGTTAAAATAATTTACTGCGTAATTAGCTAAAAACTAATTCTCTTCTAACTCTATTATTACTCCTTTTTTTATAATATTCTTTTCTAACTTTACCCCTTTATATTACTAACTTATTAGAAAATATAATCTTTTTAAAATTTTTTTATTTTTTATTTTTTATATTTTTGTTAGCGTATTTTAATCTCTTTTTACCGTTTTTTTTGGTTTATAAGAAGTTTTTTAGTACTTATATTAACAGAGTACTTTTTTTAATATTTAGACTATTATCTATTAATAGTCTTTTATTTTCTTTTTTAGGACTTTTAGTTAAGTCTTTATTAATAACTCTTTTATCTCTTATAGTTAACTTTAAAACTCGGCCTTTTTTAATTATATTTATATTATAATCTTTTTTTTCTTTATTTTTAATACGTTAGATAGTATCATAAATAGTCTTTTTAGGCTAATTTAAAATAGAAATAATTATAGAAATAAAAGTATTTACTTTTAAGAGTAAGTTAACTTTAGATTTAAGTTTTAAAAAATTTAATGCTATTTTAAGTAAATAGGAGTTTAGGTTTATAAAATCTAAAAGATATTATAATATACTATAATCTTAATAATATATTAGGTAATTAGTAATTATATAAGCCTATACTAAATTTTTCATTATAATATAATTTTATTATTAGATTACTAATATACTTTAAAAAACTAGTTACGTAATCTAGACTAGGCCTAAAAGGGTATAGTAAAAATTTTAGTTAAATACATTTACTAACTAAAAAGTTATAGGAACCTAAAAAAGGGCCTAAAAGATTTATTGTGTTTAGGTAATTTTAATTTATTACAGGTAATAAATAGGATGTACGTAAAATCCTAATATGAATCTTTATTATTTTCTCTTTAACACGATATAATTCACGTATATATAGGCCTAGTAATTAATTTTATATAATTTTTTAAAAAAGATAACTTTTTTAAGTACTCTTTTTTTGTTGCACCCCCCTGTAATAGTAACTAGAATAATTAAATATAGTGCTGCTATAATCTAGTTAGCGGCTTAAGATTTATGTAAAAGGAGATAACTTTATACGTAAATATTATATAGAGATAATTAAAGCGTTAGGTATAAATTTAAGAAAAAGCTAGAATTGGGTAGTAATAAGGCAGTTAAATTTAATAGTAAAGCTAGGTAAAAGAGATTTATATATACTAGAATAACTGCGACTTTAAATTAAATAAAACTAACTATTCTCTAAGTATTATAGAAAATCTTAATAAAGTATATTTAAAATAATTTTTTATACAGTCCCTAGTTAAGAGGCGTAGATTTTAGGTATACATTACTTAGTATTACGAAAGGTGTTAGTAGTAATATTTAGTATTTAAAATTATAAACGAAATTTAAATAGACTATAGTTACGAAAAAACATAGCTTTAATTATTATACTCTTTTAGTAAAACTAGTAGTAGATAGTTTATACTTATTAAAGGGATGCTTATAATTAGATAGTATAGGGATTTAGAGGTAATACTTGTATAGAAGTAATATAAGTATCTTTTATATTAGCTATTAAACTATACTCTACTCTACTGCTTAGCTACTAAGACTGCGTTCTAATCCTTATAGTACGCTATTCTTACTACCTAAATTATAATACGCTTATTAAGCTATCTATTCTAAATAATAGGGAAGCCCTTAGTATTTATAGTATTATTTTTAATAATAGCTAAAGCACTAGCTAGTTTACTTACTTACTTAACTAATAGTAGTAACGTATATAAGCGAGGTATACTATTAGTTACTACTAATAGTAACAGCTTTTACTTTATTAGCTATTATACTTATTAATTATAATTATAGTTAATTTACTATAGCCGTGCGCTACTAATAAGTTACTTCTTATTAATAAATAACTTATTTATATTTTATAAAATTACTAGCACGTCTCTAAGACTAATGCTAACCTCCTTTTACTTTTTATACTTTCCCTATTAATTATTTACAGGTTTTACTCTGTAATAGTAGCTATATAAAGAATTTTAAAAGGCGTAACTAGTTATATTATATATTAGGTATTATAGACTAGGGTAAGCAAGTTTACCTAATCCTAGTAGGTAAGAGAAAGTAGTAAAATAATAATATAGGTAAAAGTATTAACCTATAGATTTAGTTTACGCTAAATAAAATATTACTATAAATAGACCTATACTAGTCGTTTAACTCTAGCACATAAGTACTAATAGTAAAAGAGGGTAAACGGCTAGTTATATACGTAGTATAAATAGCTAATATATTAAACTAGTTTACTACGCTATAGTATAACGTTAAGATATAAAAGCTTATAAATATTAACTAGTATTACTTATTTATACGTGTTATATAGGTAGAGTAAATTACTAATAGTAACTAATATATTTATAGCTATATAAAGTCTTTTGCTGCACTAGTATATATAAATATAAAATACTAGAAATAATTTATAATAAGTAGTAGAGTTATATAGTGTATATAATATTATATTTTAGTCTAGTTACCCTAGCGCTAACTAAAAGGGTTATTAGGAGTGAGTATTTTATTTTTACTAATTATAATAACTTCGGCTCTAAAGAATTTTTAGCTTAGTATAGTTTTTATTACGCTAGTAGCTTTTTACGTTTTAGCTATCTTTTACTCTTAAATACCTATACCTAATTTTACTCTTAATACCTCCTCTTTATAGGTATATCTTACTTATTATTTTATAGCAGTGTATATTACTATTTTTATTAACTACTTTAAGCGTTTACAATACTCTTATACTATAACTAATAAGTTATAATTAAAAATAATTAAGGTAAATTTTATTAGTAAAAGACTTAATACTTTTTAGCACACTTTTAAATTTAAATATAAAGGCTTAGCTATTATAAGCGCTAATATATTATACTCTTTTAGTAGAGAAGGTATAGTATAATACTAAACTTATAAGATATTCTAATATTAATAGAACTAAAAAATAAAGGCATACACATACTCCTCCTTTTTTAAAACCCCTTTTAGTTACCTATATAGCCACTACAGCCACACTATTTATTCGATTAGTATACAAATATATAGAACTAAAAAATTTCCTCCTTAACTTAATATATACTTTATAGAATTTTTTTACTATATATTTACTTTTCTCTAAAAGTAATAGTATTATATAAAGAGAGATAATATATAGCGTCGAGATACTAGTCTAAAAAAGGTATAAGCTAAAAAAAGTTATTTCTCTAGATACAGTTAAAAATAAGCGTATATAAAAATAGTAAAAAATATTATTTTATTTTAATTAGTAAATTTATAGTTTTAGTATATAGCTTAGCGTATAGCTTAGCGTACTAAAAGTTTAGTACACTAGTAGTATTAGGCTACTATTACTTTTACTCCTTTTTTTTTTTTTTAAGCTAGACTACTATAGTACTACTATACTATAACACGCCTACCCTACTGTATTATTATTATTATATAATAGTATTTAGTATATTAACGCAGATACTAGCGTAGCGTTTATTTTTAATAGTATAGCTTATAGGGTATAGTTAGCTAATAACGTTTATAAGTATACTAATAGCAATAATCGCCCTTAATAAAACTATAATAATTAAGTCTTATATACTTATATATAAAAGTATACTAGACGATAACCTATACGTATAAGTAGTAGAGGCAGTTATAAAGTACCTACTATTAAATATATAAGTATACGCTAATAAAGTTATTAAAGTTAATACTATAGGAGCCCTTAATATACTAAAAAGAGAATATTATAATACTATGTACTGCGTGCTTACTAAAGCTAAGAGAGAAAAGGGAGACGAGTATATAGTAATAATAGTAGAGGAAGGTATTAAGCTATACCTACTAGTATAGCACGTTTAGATGCGGTATGTTACAGATAACTATAGTTTAATTATATTATAAGATAATAAGCTATAATAGCTTATAGTAAAGTTATATAAAAGAGAGATAGTAGGATAAAAAATAGATTTTATATTAGAAATAATAGACGGGGTATAATTACAAAAAGTACTTAACGCAGTAGTAGTTACTAAATTATATTAAGTAACTTACTATTACTACTGCCGCTAGCAGTAGTAGTAGTAATAGTAGATAGTAAAGCGTAAAATAAGTATAGCAGCTGCTACGCGTTAAAGGAAGAAAAAAATAAATAAATATATATTTAGGTTACGTATACGTATACGCCTAAGTATTAGTAAGCGTTTATATATTAACAAGTAGAGGATTTAGAGGACTATACTACGTATAGATAGATAGTAGCTTTTTAATACTATTTATATTACCTAAAAAAAGATTAACTTAACAGTCGGATATAAGGTAATAACTATTATTTATAGTAGAAAGCCGTAAAGACGCTACTAGTAATAGTATAAATCTCTTTAGTAGTCTATTAGAGCTAAGTTTAGTAGTTAATACTAATAATTTTAATATTAAATATATTATACCGCTTTTTAGAGTAGTCCTTAATAATAAGTCTAATAAAGTTATATAAAATTATATCTACGTTATCGTCGATATATTTATAGATTTTATAATTATTAAACTTATAACTTTTTTACTATTTATTCTATTTTTTACTATCTTCTTCTAATATATATTATAACTATCTAATATAAATAGTTTTATAAATTCTATTAATTACTGTATATATATAAATAGTATACTAAACAAAGTATTAGAATAACTTTATATTAGAATTCTTAGTTTTTTTAATATTTATTTTAAAAGTATTTTAGATCTAAAATTAGTAGTATAAGCTATATTTAATAAATATATAAAAGAGGATAATCTACTTTTCTAAAAGGAAAGTAGCTAATAGAACTAGCCTAAAAGTATAAAAAAAAATATTTTAAGTTAGTTTACGCCTTTTACTAGCTAGCTCTTAGACTTTATAGTAAAGAATTAGCCTATTTCTAAGTTTTAATAGTAGTTACTAGTATAACCCTACTAGTCTATATAAGACTCTACTACTAACTATAAGTTAGATATTAGTTTTATAAATAATTTAAGTACTAGTATTAACTCTAAATACTATTAGTTATAGATCTTTATACTAAGAGAACTTAAAAATAATTTATTAATAGATAAAGCGTTTAAAGCATAGCTTAATCTAGGACGGTATATAAAAGAGATATTTATAGCCTAAAATAGTTACTACTTTTTACTGGGCTTTACTTTCTATAAGTTACTTATATAACTATAAAAATTTAACTAACTAAGTAGTATTGCGTCTAAATAATTTAATATTAATAAAAATAAACTATAGTTTATATTTACTATACTTAAATTCTTATAACTAAATAAGGAGTAGCTTAAATTTAGCCCTATAATTATTATAGTAGAGGATAAGTAATATATTAAAAATAAGTAAAATAACTAGTATAAGTAGCTTATTTTTAATAAGGTTATAAAATATGTATCTTATATTACTAGTTAAATAATAACCTACTAGAAAGTATATTAAAAGGAAGACGATCCCTAAATATCTCTTATAGTTAAAAACTTATAGTAGTTTCTAAAACGTAAAAAAAAGCGTAAATTATTATATAAGGTAACTAACAAAGGCGTAGTTAATATTATAAGATACTATTACTATACAATAGTCTATATAAATAACTAAAATAATAATTTTTATAAAAACGTACAGCGTAGTCTAAATATAATAAAAATAAAAACCTATAAGGTAGAAAACTTAATACTATGTTTAAGTATAACTAGATATCGCGTTTTATAGATAGGTTAAAGTAGTAGTATTACTAAATATAAGTAGTTGTTTAGTTATACTAGTATACTATTACCGCCTACTAAATAAATCTATTTAAACTCTCTAAAAAAGGATAGAAAAGTAATAGTAAATTAAGTATATGATTATATTATTATTTATAACTATAATAAGACTATCTATATTATAGGCTCCTAAACTAGTTTTCTTACTACGTTAAAAGATTATATTAAAGAATATAAGTTATTATATATATAAGCTAGTATACTATAATATAATATCTTACTAAATAACTTTATAATAAATAAAGAAGATAATAATTCCTTATAGTACGTATTCTTAATTAAATTTAAGTTTACTATTAAGAAGTAGCATAAAAACTCTTTAGAAGTATAAAAAAAAACTAGTATATAGGCGTTTATAGTAATTAAAATAATTTTAAATAATAAAAAGTATTTATTTATATATAATCTAGAGTTACTCTTTTAGAGACTCTTTTAGATATATATTTATTATAATAGGTTAAATAATAAAAAAGTTATTGAATATTTTAATAAGTAAAATTATATAAATACGGAAAAGCTTACTAAGATAAAAAAATTATTGAATAATAAAAGACATTTTCTTAAGTGTATAGAAGTAATTTTTATACTATATTATTAACCTTTAAGCTCTTACGTTAATAATTTATAAAGAAAGATATTTTTTAGTATTAAGAGGTAAAGGGATATAAATCTAAACCTATTCTCTAATATAAAAAAAATACTCTAAATAGTATAAAATAATTTAAAGTAATTAAAAACATAAAAATATATATTATTAGTATATTTAAGAACTATAAGGTACAATATAAAGGTAATAGGTTATAAATAAATTTATATTTTAATTTATACTGCGTGCGTTAAGTAATAAGTTACCGCCCTTAAATACCCGTCTAATATATATACGATATAGCGTTTCCTAAATTGTTTAGTATATATCCTATACTATCTACTATATTTAGGAGACTAAGTAATATTAGTAAAAATATTAGTTGGCTATAGAACGGTTTTACAATTTTATAGACTTTTTTTAAAAAATTTAATAATAGTTAAGCGTAATCGAAGTCTCCGTTTCTAGTTAAGATATTTAATTTTAGACCTTTAATTACGACGCGTTTCTATTTTATACTTTAGTTAGTATTTAATTTTATATTCTATTTTTAGTTTAGAATTAAAATAGGTATTACGGTAAAACGTTAGCTGCTATTAGTATAGCTATAGATAGGCTACTACGGATTATACCTAGTTGGTTTAGCTAATAGGGTATAGATTTTACAGGAATTAGCCGGTACGCTAAATACTATTTTAGTGTATTAGACTAGTATATTTATTACTATATATAATTATTTACGTCTAAATTTAAATACTGTATATAGTATAATACTATAGAAGGCTAAAATAAATTTCTATTTTTATTAAAATACTATGTCTAGTTATCTATTACTAGTTTACGTGTAGTTTTAACAGCTTAATAGTTATTATATTTATAATCTTTTAAAGACTAGCGAGACGGACTAATAAGCGTTTGTATATATAGAAAAATTTATAATACTAAGACTAGCTTTAATTTAATTATTAATAGATTAGTTATTATTCCCTATTATAATATATATAGTTATTATCCTAATTTTTAATTTCGGATTAATATATATAAACGCTAGAGTCTTCTTAATTTATAGGCTATAATAAATAGCTTAATTATATAATAGAAACTACTTAGTTAATCTACTTAATTCTACGCTATCTAACTATATACGTTAAGTTATTGCCTACTACCTACTATCTACTATTACCTACTATAAATAAAAAAGGTAAATAGTAATTATACTATACTGTTAATAAAGTACAGTATATTGCTATTTACTTTAGATATAATTCCTTAGAATAGACGGTAACCCCCGTATATCTAAAGTATACTTATAGAAAATAAGAGTTTTTATAAAATAGATAGTATAGCTATTATTAAATTTTAGTTTATATATATATATTAAACTAAATTTCTATACCGAGATACTAGTCTATTTTTAGATAAGTTAGGAACTTTACGTCTAGTAATTAACTAAGTTTTAAAATTTCTCTAATTGGTTATTAGCGTAGAGTTAGGTTATTTAGGGTATACTAGTCTATTTATATATAGCTATATAATTTTAGAAGGTAGCTTTAAGTTATTTTAGCTAGAAAATATATTTATTTAAATTCTTAAGTTAGTTATATAGTAGTCTTAAGATAAGAATATAGTAGTTCCTTAAAATATAAATCTTAAAAGAAGAAGTAAACTTATTTTTTTATTTTATAATTACTATATCGACACCGATTATATTTTTTAAAAAGGCTATTAAGGTTTTTTTATTATTTTTACTTTGCTAAGGCTAATAAGGCTAATAAAGTATATTAGATATATAACTAATAGTATAAACGTATTAAACTAGAAGCTTATAAAGCTATTTTACTCTATATAACTAAAAAAAAGTAATAGAAATACTGCTTAACATTTTTATAATATAGTACTAGCTGCGGTACTAATAAAAAATTAATATTTAGTTGTTTTACTATTATAGAAAAAGGAGTAAAATACTCTTAATATAAATAAGGCTATAAATTATTTAGGTAGGTAACGTAGAATAATCTTATTATTATTTTCTAATTATAACTATTTTAAGTAATTTTTTAGTCTTTTACTATATAATAGCTCTATTAGTTACTAAACTAAATTTATTTTTTTCTAGGCCTTAAAGTTTACTAAGCGATTAATATTAGATAGTTTAACTAAATAAAAAAGGGAGAACGAACCTATTTTATTTTAAATATTTTATTCTACCTTTTTTATAGAATTAAAGCGGCCCTTTTAGTATTTAAAAATTATTTCTTTAAGTTTAGCTTTAGAGATATTTAGGTAAATACCCGTTTAGAGCTATAGTTAGACTATTTAACTTTTAATATAAATAATTTATAACTTCCTCCCCTAGGGTTATTACCGTAACGTTATATAACTCTAGACTAGTTATTTAAACTTCTACTATATTACGTAATTAATTAACTCTTAATAAGCTTTTTATATAGTAACTATAACAACTTTCTACTATTACTAATAACCTATAACCTTCTTAGATAAACGGTAATTAAAGTATTAAAATAACGCTTCCCTTATAGAATCTTTTAATTCTTTTATAATAACTACTAACTCTCTAATAGTAAGTTTTTATATAACTACCTTACAGCGCTGTAGTATACTTACTATTTATTTTTTACCTACCCTACTTCTATATATATACTTAAATAATTTTAACTATCTCTAAAAGCTTCTTTTTTTAGAGTCTCGCCTATTTTTCTTATACTACCCTAAAAAACTCCTTTTTACCTTTTACCTCGCCCTTTACCTTACTTAGTAAGCTTTTAGCCCTTTTAAGCTACTATTTTACTAGTTTTATTATATTACTATATAAGTATAAGCCGTAGATATTATTAAAATTAAAAATTATTATATATTTAAGGATAAAGAGCCGTACAGTAACTAATCTAAAACTAAAAATATTAATAAAAAGAAGCGGCTTTTTAAAAAGACCGGCCCTTTTTATAAGCTTATAATAATACTCTAGTATTAGGTAATTTTTAATATAGCCCCGCTAGTCGTCTAAATTTTTAATAAAAGTTAAAATAGCTATTAATTTAGGGCTAGCCGTTAATTTAGGATCGGTTATAATTATTAGGCACCTAAAAGTAAGCTTTAAAGTCCTTTTAGCTATAATAATCTAAAAAAGAAAAAAAAAATATTTTAGAAGGTACTATACAGTGTAGAAAAAAAAGGCGTAATTTAAATATGCTATATACGGCCTATAATTTTATAGTTTATAATTTTACCTATAGTTCTACCTATAGTTTTACTTACGTACTATTATTACTACTATATCCTAATAAGGTTTCGGTTAAGTTATTACTCTATTAGCTATAAAATTTAAAAAATTTTATATTTAATAAACTTTAGTTATAAAGCCTCTGTTTTTACCTACCTATATTAAGTATAAACGTAGCGTATATAAAGTCGATACAGCTCCTATAGATAAATATAAAGAAATAAATAATTTATAACACCTAAATAGTTACGCTCTTAAATCTAATTAACTATTTAGTTTTAACGTTTATAATATAGCCTTTTATAGGTAATAATTTTATAAATTATTAACTCTAGAGTATATAGTTTAAATTCTATAGTTTCTTTTTAGTTTTTTTAAAATCTAGATACTTAAAACCTGTTTTATTTTAACTCTAGGACGATTTCTATTAATATTAGATTTAGTTAAATTATATAGTAAAACTATTTTTAATAAATTTAAGAGAATATTTTAGCTACTAATATTATTATATTTAATACTATAATTATAAATGTACTAAATAGTTTTTATAATATTTTAGTATTATTTAATATACTTATTTACTGTTACGGTACTACTATTAAAGAAATACTAGTAAATAGTACTATATTTCGCGTATTTAACAAGAATATACTTAGTATATACTAAGACTAAACTAGTTTTAGTAATTTAGAGGTAAGATATAATATTTAAATAGCTTTTTAGGCGTTTATAGAATCGTTTTTTAATTTTAATATTCTATATTAAACTTAGATTTATTATTAGAAGTTTTATAACTTTTATTATATTTTTTAGCTAGTAAAAAATATAGCCTAATCTATTTTAAGCTAAAAGCTTAGTACTTTGTAAATTAAGAGTCTCTATAGTAATAATCTTTTAGTCTTTTTTATTCTTCTTAATATGTATTATATTTAAGTAGTTTAGATTAAATAGCGGAAAAGTAGTATATATAAAAATAGTTAAAGAGCTGGTAAGGATAATAGAAGGCTATAATATACTAGAGTTATAAGCGCTTAGGTTATATAGTAGAAGAAATCCTTTATATAAGCCTATAGGATTATATAGCTATATATAACTAAGAATTATTTAAACTACTAAGTTATAAGCGCCGAAACCTCTTTCTAGTATTATTATTAGCTAGTTATTAAGCCCGCTTTACTAGATATAGCTGTAAAAAAATCGTGGCTATAATTATATAAGAATTAATAATTTTATATATTCTAATCCAGACGATTCGCAGGTAATATTTATAGTAATATAAGGGGTTTTTACTATATAGCACTTTCTAGTAATAGTAGCGAATAAATAGGAGTACGCTATAATAATATAATAAACGGCTATATATATTAAAATAGAATTTAACTTTACTATAAATAAAAAACATAGTAAAATCCGTACCGATAATTAAAACGAGACTTTTTATAAAATTATTATTTATTTAGCTACCGATAATTAAGACGAGACTTTTTATAAAATTATTATTTATTTAGCTAATATATATACGTGACTAGTAGGGTAGTTTAAAAAAAATACAGTTACGCTTGGCTAGGTAGGTAATTTTAGATTATAATACCCTTATATACGTTATAGCTCTGCACTATTTTATAATTACTCTATAATATAAAACTATAAATAAAGGCTATAATTTACATCTTTTTATTTTCTAGTTATAAAGCCGCTTATAGGTAAATACTATTATGGTTATTTAAGGTAAATAAAAATTTTATTTATAGCTATAATGTTGCCAATATATATTTATATATAGTATAACTTCTTTTTTAACCTATATTAACTACTTAAGCCTAATATGCCTTACGCTAAAGTATTATTTTTAATATTTTATAGCTAACTTCTTAATGTATTTAAACAACGTTTTTGCTTATAATACGGCTTATTACTTTAATATTTAACATATAATTTACTTTAATATATTTGTTAATATTTTTAAACTTAACGTAAAAATATCTAGATTAAATAAACTCATAAAAAGAGTTATAAATATCTTATTTATTATTACTTTAAACTACTTAACTATAATAAAATAATATTATAAATAATTAAATCTAAATATATTATAATATAAAAAGTTAATATATAAATAGTAATATTAAAGATAAAAAACTTTTTATTAGGTAAACTATAACTATACCTAATATATATTTTACATAAATTAAAGAAACTAGCTTTAGTTTAAATATATTATTTTATATACTTAGACCTATTTTAAAAATTATTATAATTTTTATTTTAATATCAACGCTTCTATATTTTATAATGTTTAGTATCATAATAGTACTTATATATATTAGTTTTTTTTTACTACTTTTTTCTTTTTTTATTCACTGGCGTTTATAGTTTTAAAAAAATAATTACTTACTATACTATGTAAACTCTTTACTAAGTTTTTATTTAGTATAAAAATACACTTACTAAATAATAATTTTATATAAACCTCTAACCTAATATTATCTTTTTAATAAAAAGGAATGTATAACTATATAGTATTAGTAATTTTTAGTAAAATATTTTTATATTTTATAAAACATAATTTTATATCTATAAAAAGAAACATTTTAAAAAAAATTTTTAGTACAGTTACTTTAGCTATTATAATTACGTTTTTATTTAGAGATTACTCTATAGTAAACTATTAGTAGTATTTTTATAATTTATAAACTACTTTAATAATTATAAGTAATATAGATCTAGAAATATCAATTTTTTTTAACTCTAGAATTTTTTATATTATAAAATATAATAGGTCTTTTACTAAAGATTAGTACTAAGATAAAGATTAAAAAATATATTTTATATTGTATAAAACTACTTTATATTAGGAGGTTTATAGAGCTTTAGAGTATTTTTATTAATTAATAAAGAGGTTATACTAATCCTCATTATATTATGAAAAAATATTTTAGATTATAGTATTAATATTTTAAAAGCTTTTTAGTGTATCTAGTACTATATAGAAGGCTAAAAAATAAGTTTATAATATAAAACATATTAATATACGCTATAGTAATACGTAGTAATAAATTTATATAATTTATTAAAAATTTTTTATGTTTTTAAAACGGTAAACACTCTAATAGCGATATAGTAAGATAGAAGTAGTATTATAGAGTAGTGTTAAGGATACTTAAAATAAGAGGAGACTTAAGTTAAGACAAATACTTACGTTAAGGAAAATATTTATATCAAGTAAAATACTTATATTAAAAAAAATACTTATAATAAAGAAAATGCTTACGTTAAGGAACATGTTTATATTAAAAAATAGTATAATTATTATAAGCACAAAACTGTACGTATAAAATAAGTACGTATAGTTTAATAAATAATCTTATAAAATTAGTAATTAGATTATTTATTTAATATATCTTACAGGGGGGTATAATGGAAAAAGCATAATTAAAAAAGTTACTTTTTTTAAATTTATATAACTCTTTAATTAGTAAGCTAAAAATTACGAAAAAAATAGTGTTTTAAAGAAAGAGACTAGGAGATCTTATTTACCCTATTAGGGGCTGCTTACTAAGGGGTTTAGGGGTAAAGAAAAATTAGTAAATATAGATAATTTTTAGAGTCCTACTTTAGGCTATTATAACTTTTTATTTAAGGTGTAAAATTAGCATATTTTTATATATTTATATATTATTTATATAATTATATATAAAAGTCAATTTTTCAAATTTTAATAATAAACTAGTAATAATAAATTACTAGTATTTAGTATAGTAGCCTTTAGCTTCTATAACTGCTTTATAACGGTTAGGAAGAGATAAAATATAGTTATTAATAACTTCTTATAATATATTTTACTACTCTTTATTAATAGCTCTTTTAAAGGCCTTTATACTTTCTAAACTATTTCCTACACCTAAATTAGCCTTTTTATTTTTAATTAGCCCTAATTTTAATAAACCTTATATATTTTTTATAGGGGCTAAATTAGGACTATAGGCTGGGTAAAAAAATAGTTTAATTTTATTATTTTTAAACTAAGTTAAAACGTCCCTAGTTTTATAAATAGAAACGTTATCTTATTAAAATTACTAACCTAAATTTATATTAATATAAAGATTATAATTATAATATAATATAAAATATATATATATATATTATTATTATATTAATAATAAAAGGGATAAAAGAGTATTATAAAACTTACTCCTTTTTATATAGGGTTTAAGCTCAGGTATAAGGACTTTATTTATATAGTTCTTACTAGTATAAGAAGGAAATAAATTAGGTATTTTAATAAATACTAAATTACTTCTATCTCCTATCTAAATTGTACCCTAAACTTATAGGGTAAGGTCTCGGGCTATAAAATAATTAATATAATTAATATTAAAAAACTAAAACTATAACTTAAACATATATAAAAATTTATATATTTTAATATTTTAAAAAATTAAAATAACTTACTTTATAACTAGCTGGTAACTAATTCTTTGCTAACTCTATTATTACCCCTTATTTTATAATATTTCTTTTTAACTTTGCCCCTTTATATTACTGACTTATTAGAAAATATTATTTTATTTAATTTTATATTTTTTATATTTTTTAATTATTCTTTAGTATATTTTACTCTTTTTTGGCATTTTCTTTATTTATAAGAGGTTTTTTAGTACTTATATTAATAGAGTACTTTTCCTCTTTTAAAAAGTATTATAAAAATTATTTTTTAATATTTAGACTATTTTCTATTAATATTTATTTATTTTCTTTTTTAGAACTTCTAGTTAAGTCCCTATTAATAACTCTTTTATCTTTTTAAGTTAACTTTATTATTCTACTATATTTAACCTTTTTTATATTATTATTATTATTATTATTATCTTTTTTAGTATTTTTATCTTTAATACGCCTTATAGCGTTATAAACAGTACTTAGGAATTTATTTAAAGTAGTAGTAATTAAAGTAGGTAAATTATTTACTTTTAAAAGAAGATTAACTTTAAATTTAAGTTTTTAGAATTTTAGCTCTATTTTAAGGAAATAGGTGTTTAAGTTTATAAAAGTTAAAAGATATTATAATATACTATAATATTGGTAATATATTACGTGACTAGTAATTATATAAGTCTTAGTAATATATTTATAATTAATATAATTATATAATTAGATTATTAATATACTTTAAAAATCTAGTTACGTAATCTAGACTAGGCCTAAAAGAGTATAATTAAAATTTTAGTTAAATATATTTACTAACTAAAAAGTTCTAGGAACTAAAAAAGGGGTTTAAATAATTGCTATATTTAGGTAATTTTAGTTTATTATAGGTAATATATATAACGTAACTAAAATTCTAATAATAATCCCTATAATTTTCCCTTTAAGACGGTATTAGTTACGTAATTTTAGGCTTAGTAATTAATTTTATATAATTTTTTAAAAATTATATCTTTTTTAATTACGCTTTTTCCATTGCACCCCCCTGTAAGTTTAGCTACAGCTTAACTCTATTAAGTCTTTAAATATATATTACTAGTTAATAATAAAATATTACTATTTTTTTATAGCTCCTATCTATAATATAAGCTTATAATTATAGTAACTAACTAACACTGTACCATTTATAATTTAAACTAATTAAACTAATTATTACAGGGGGGTGATATAAGGAAAGGGTTAATCCAAAGAGTTACTATTTTTAAAAATTAATATAAAATTAATTACTAAGCCTAAAAATACGCGAATCATACCGTATTAAATAGAAAATAATATCCATTTATATTAGAGTTTTAGTTATATACTATTTATTACCTATAATAAATTAAAATTACCTAAATATAATAAATTTTTTAACCCCTTTTTAGATTCCTATAACTTTTTAGTTAATAAATATATTTAACTAAAATATTTATTATACTCTTTTAGGCCTAGTATAGGTTACGTAACTAGATTTTTAAAGTATATTATTAATCTAATAATAAAATTATATTAATTATAAACATGTTACTAAGACTTCTATAATAACTAATTATATAATATATTTACCACAGCCACACTATTTGTTCAATTAGTATATAAATACAAATATAAAAATATACATAATATATTATTAATATTATAGTATATTATAATACCTTTTAACTTTTATTAACGTAAACTCCTATTTCCTTAAAATAGAGCTAAAATTTTTAAAAATTATATATAATATTAATTTACTTTTAAAAGTAAATAATTTTTTTACTTTAATTACTACTACCTTAAAAAAGTCTCTTACTACTATATACTACGCTATATAACGAATTAAAAATAAAAATAAAAATTATAATATAAAAAAAGTTTATATAGGGGATATAAAAAAGTTAACTAAAAAAGATAAAAGAGTTATTACTAAAGACTTAACTAGAAGTCCTAAAAAAGAAAATAAAAATATACTATTAGATAATAATCTAGAGATTATAAAAAGACAATTATAAAAAGTTTTAAAAAAGAAGCGTTATGGAATTAATATAAGTAAAAAAAAACTAATAATAAACTAAGAAAACGCTAAAAAAGGATTAAAATACGCTAAAGAGAATATAAAAAATATAAAAAATATAAATTTAAAAAAGATTATATATTCTAATAAGTTAATAATATAAAGATAATAATAAAATAAATAATATTATAAAAAAAGGAGTAATAACAAAGTTAGAAAAGAATAGGCTGTTAGTTAATTATAAAGTAAGTTATTTTAATTTTTTAAAATATTAAAATATATAACTTTTTATATATTTTTAAGCTATTGTTTTAGTTTTTTAATATTAATTATATTAATTATTTTATAGGATAAGATCTTACTTTATAAGTGTAGGGTGTAATTTAGGTAGAAGGTAAAAATAATTTTGTATTTATTAAAAGACCTAATTTTTTTACTTCTTATACTAGTAAGGACTATATAAATAAAGTCTTTATACCTAAAGTTAAACCTCTTATATACAGGGGTATGTTTTATAAAGTTTTTTTACCCCTTTTATTACCTGTTTTTTTATTAATATAATATATATATATATATACAATATTATTTTATTATAATAATAATATTTATATTAATATTATCTAAATTAGTGATTTTAATAAGATAATATCCCTATTTATAAAATGACGGACGTTTTAAACTAGTTTAAAAATAATAAAATTATACTATTTCCTTACTTAGCCTATAGCCCTAATTTAGCCCTTATAGAAAATATATAGGGTTATTTAAAATAAGGGCTAAATAATAATAAATAGGCTAATTTAGGTATAGGATCTAGTATATAAAGTATAGAGGCTATTAAAAGAGTTATTACTAAGAAGTAAAATAAAATACCTTAAGAAGTTATTAATAATTATATTTTATTACTCCCTAATTATTATAAAGTAATTATAGAAGCTAAAGGCTACTATACTAAATATTAGTAATTTATTATTCACTAGTTTATTATTAAAAATTTAAAAAAGTGACTTTTATATATAATTATATAAATAATATATAAATATATAAAAATATTTAATACACTTATATGTCATGAGCGCTATTATAATATATATAAAAATAACTAAATTTTACACTTTAAATAAAAAGTTATTATAGTCTAAAATATTACTTTAAAAATTCTCTATATTTACTAATTTTTTATTACCCCTAAACTTCTTAGTAAGCAGCCTATAAGTAGGTAAATAATATAAGCTAGTCTTTCTCTTTAATATTATATTTTTTTTTCGTATTTTTAGGCCTTATAACTAAAAAGTTATATTATTTTAAAAAAGGTAGCTTTTTAGATTAATTCTTTCCTAATATTACTCCCTGTAACGAGTTTTATAAATGAACGGTAATAGCTATATTTATAATTTTATTTTATAGGGCAATGAACTAAAAGTAGTATATAAAGCGTATATAAGGCTAGTTCTTATAGTAGATACATAAACCTATATACTAAGTATAAATATATTTAAAATTATACTTTTATAATTTTACTTCTTCGGGTCTTTAATTATATAATATTAATAATAAAATATTAATATAAACGGATATAGCTACTTCTATAGCTACGTTTAAAAGTACTAAAGGATATAAATTAAAAAAGTAGAAAGGTAGAGTATATAGTATAAAGTGTAAAAAAAGATATATAAATTCTATTATTAATTTAAGTTTTTTATTTTTTATTTTAAAACTACTCCTCTATTTATATATTTTATAAATATTATTAGACTACCGGTAATATATTTTTTAATTATATTAAACTTATTATCTATTATCTCTATTACTATTACTAATATATTCCTCTAGTAGTAGAGCTTTTATTAATAAGAGTATATTACTACCACTGTTTACTATATTAAAATAATTTAAACTAATTACTTTTATACGCTGTAAAGAAGCGGCTTAAATAAAAATAATTTAAAAAAGCTTACTATCTTTAAGATTTAATATCTAATACTTTATTAATAGTAGTCTATTACTAGCTATTTTTAACTATTTATTTAGTAAAGTACTACTCATTATATACTTTTTAGTATTTATAAATAATAATGTATTACTTATATCTATTATAGGTTAAAATAAATACTGTTTTTATAATAGTATATTTACGTTAGTATAAAAAATTTTAACTATTTTATATATTTTAATAGTATTACTAGAATTACTATTTACTATAATAAGTTACTTATTAAATCCCTTTACCGCCTTAGATAGTACCACTCTAATAGGCTAGAAAAATACTAATAAAGTGGTAAATAGTAGTAATTACTAAACTAAAAATAATACTTCTAATAGTACTAATATTAATAGCTAAAAACTTATAAATAGTTCTATTAACTTAGGTAATTATTTAAGAGATACTAAATCTATAAAAGAGGAAAAGCGATTCTAGTAAGGGAGTTTTAATAATTCTAATAGTAATTAAAAATAATTATAATAATAAAAATTATCCTTTTACTATTACCTAGACTTAAGTATAAATATATTTCTTAACTTTTCTTAACTATTACGTATAAGTAAAGGATAAATATTTTTTTAGACGGGCTATATAGCGGCCGAAAAAGATTAACTATTTAAATATAATTTTTAGCTTTATTAAGTTCCGCTACGTTTACGTTTAATATATAGTTAAACTTTAGTCTTTTATTCTATAATAATATGTATTCGCTATACTTATAAGCTATATTAAGTTTTTTTTTACTAGTAGTACTACTCTTCGCCCGTATTATATTACTATATACCCTTATACCTTTAAGCTAAAGCCTATAAGATTTTACTATAAGTAAAACTCTATAAGAGTAAACTTGTATATAAGTTTAAGAGACAATAGTACTATATTAGTATACTCTTTTTATTAAGTTAAAAAAATTATTAGATTAGAAGTATTTTATTAAATATATAGAGAAGCTATTAAATTACTAATTACTAATATTTTATAAAACTTAGTAATAAAAGAGGTAATTACTAATGTAATTATATATCTACGAAAAACTATAGACTTACTATTTTTACTTAAATCTAAAGAACTTAAAACTAGACTAAAAAATATTACTATTGTATTTTTTTAGATATAATCTAATCTGCGTAAAAAAGTATACTTAGAAATATAGAAAGGGGGAAGTAATTAAACATAAATAGAGTAGAAAACTAATTAAGAGTAAATAAAGCTAAAGCTAGACTTAGTTATAATTTACTCTAGTGTCTATTATAAAATATTAAGTATCTCCTTCATTACTTATATTTTTAATATTACTCTAATTACTAAGTAGTAATAGTATTTTATAAATTTATATTTTATATTTACTGCTATTTAGAATCTACTTCCTTAACTACTATATAATTTTTTTAATTATAGACGCCTATTCTTATTACTAGTACTATCGCTAACTATATATAAAGTTTTTAAAGTAATAACTAGCTCTTACTATGTATCCGTTAATAGAGCCCTATTTAATCCAGTAGTTTTAAGCTTAAAAAGTTACTTATTTATTATTTTATACTAACTTTCTTTTATAAGATTTCTATTTATAAACTAAAGGACTTCGTATTTATTAATTAATATAGGGCTACTAAATATATAAAAGTTTATTATATAAGCCTTTATAAAATTTAAGAAATACTTAGCCTATAGAAGAGAGGCGTAGTATATAAAAAACTATAAAATAACTAGGGCCCTTAAGAGTATTAAGGTTTCTCTTTATATAAAATTAGAGATTTTACTAACTTAGTTAAAAAGTACCGGTTCCTAAAAAACTACAATAAATACCTATCCTGAAATTATTAAAAAATATTATAATAGAAGAGTAACTCTATATTATAAAACTAAAAAAGAAAAAGAATAAATTATAAGACGTATGAATTAACTCTATTAATATTATTCTTTATCTATAGTAAAAAGTTAAATAAAAGTTAGTATACTATAGGTAATAATTGTTATAAGATCTATTAGTATAGGCTAGCTATTAGTGCGTTTAATATTATAAAGGTATATACTAAAACGTATAGTAATCTTATAGATTATAGTTAGTTATATTAATTTTTAAGCTATAGTACTATTATAAAGTCTTAGATATTAAAAGATATATTTAGGAACTATTTAGTTAATTAGTATTTAGAATAAACGTTTTACGTATAATATATTATATTAATTTTAAAAATTAGAGGTCTCGCTATTATTTTATTATTTTATATAACTAAAATTATATAAAAAAATTAGCCATATCTATATAATAAGAAAAGTAACGTTGTAAGTTTAATATTACTTCTAATATTATAAATTATGTAATATAGCGAATCTATTAAAGATACTTATTATTATACTTAAATACAGCTTTAAGCGGACTTAGTATTTTTAATATTAAGTAGAAATACTATACTTCGCCTTTTTAGAAATATATTTTACCCTTATAATATAAAAATTACCGTTATAGTAATTTTTATTACTAGTTAAATATTAGTAATATTATAGTAGAAAATTATCTTTACTAGTAGGTCGACTTATAGTCTAGCTCTTTTAGGTTCTTATAATATTAATTTATAATATTAATACCTTAACGTCCCTTTTTATATAACAAATAACTAGTGGGCCGATGTTAGCTAATAAGAGGTAGCTTAAGATTAGGATATCTGCTAACGCTAATATTAAAACTTATAATCTAGTTACTTAGATTATTAATACTACTACTCTGCGTTAGCCTCTTATCTAGGTACTAGCTAATACTATAAACTACTATAGAATAAACTAAAATAAATAAATATTTTTAATTAGAATATAAACTGTGCCGAAGACCCTATTATAGTCTAATATAGAAGTGCTAATTATTCGGGCATTCTTTTATCTTAAGAAGGTTAGTATTTTACGACGAAGTTAATTATAGGGCACCTATAATATATTCTTCTCCTAGAGAGGGTTCTAGGTAATCTTAAGAAATATACTCGTAGGTTTTAAACCAGGATATCTAGATTCTGTTAAATATCTTATATAATTAAATTAGAATAATAAAAAGAAGTTTGTGTACTATATATTTATTATCTTTATTCTATTTTATACTTCCTCTAAATAGGGTAGATATTATTACTACTAAGCTTACTATTATTAGGGCCGGCACTTATTTATTTAGTTATTATTATTCTTTTTATTAAACTGTCTTTTTATTATTAGTAAGTTAATAATATAATTATTAGAAGCTTAGCTCTAACAGCTCTTTAATAGTTACTTTTAAAATTATAAAAATATAACTAACTATATCGCCTACTAACTCGCGATACCTTAAGCGCTATTATTTATATTTATTACTTTTTATATTTTATACGCTCTTATATTTTTAAATATACTAACCCTATATAGCTACTTTTTTTATTATTTTTTACTCTTTACGCTCTGGGTTTAGGACTTAAAACAATTTTATATTTATATTTTTATAGCCTATATAACCTCTTAAATATTAATAATATTTTTTTTATTAGTTATTATTAATTGTATTACGTTTTTATTTTTTTTAATAATATTACGGAGGCTCTCTTAAACTAAATCTACTTATATATCTTTATTTTTATTAAACTCTAGATTTTATTTTGCTATCATTTAGAGCTTTAGTATTTTAATTACTTTTTTAACTTTTATATAAACGATATTTCTAATACGCTTATTTTTAATAGTATATTTAACTCTATAAATAATTAGATTATATTTACTTAGCTATTAGGTACTTAACTGCTAAATAATTTTTTACTAAATATTAGTTACGGTTTCTTCTTCTATAATTATAATATTAACTTATACGTAAAATAAATTTTTATATAAATTTTAATAAATCTAGTCTATATATAACGTACTAAAGTATATACTAACTACTAATTATTACTATAATAATAAGGTAATAACTTATAATAGTAAAAACTATAATAAAAAAAGTATTACGTATAAAATAGCTGTAACCTATCTTATAGTATACTTTTAATATAGTATTTTTACTAAACTTTATTTTCTCTTTTATTAGAATTTTTGTTAGTAAAAGTATATATGCTACTACTAGCTATAGTATAGCTAATAATTTATACTTTTATTATCTCCCTTTTATACGCTTTCTCGTACCCGTGTATATAGTAAAAGTATATATATTCTTATACTATTACTTAACTGTTAGGCTAGCCTACATCCTTTTTAACTTACTTTTAATAATTATATATATTATTAGAGAACGTATATCGATTTATATACCTCTTAAATAGTAGGAAGTTACCTTAGTTTTATTAGGGTATCGCTGCTTATGGGTTTATTTTTAGAGCTATTAACGTTAGATATTTAGGGGCCCTTTTAGCACCTACCAGATTTTACAGGAGCCTCTTTTAGCCTCCTAGGTAAACAATGACTAGAAATCCCAAATTAGGGTGACCTCCTTCGTGCAAGCTCATCCTTCTGAACTCGGCGGATCTCGTCGGGAATGTTGGGCTGAGACTAACCTTAGTACGTGACTGCGCCGGTGCCCGGGGCACTTTCTCACTTGGCCGAGTCTGTGGTGTAACGAGCCACCTCACTCTTATCCCCTAAACCTTCTTTTGTTCTCCTCGTCTTGTTATTGTCATCCACACCCACCCATCGCCTTCACATTCCGCCGTCATGTTGGGCCGAAGCAACATAGTAGCAAACAAGCGTGCCCTCAAAATCTCGGCTGCGGGAGTTTTCGTCTTCTTTGTCGCTCTATACACATTTCAGATTGGACCTTACCCATTCGCGTCCTCGAAAGACACTGCCATCAAATCCAATGACATCTCATTCGCGTCAAGACACCTAGCCCTCGAGCCGAACGAACGCGATCTACTCTGCTCCTCACACGGGGTCCATCCCGCACACGCCGCGCACAGCCAGGGCCGACGGAAGGTCTACGATCTGTTTATGCTCAACACTGAGCTCGACTGGTTGGAGATCCGGCTGCACGAACTGGCTTCTCAAGTCGACTACTTTGTCATCCTTGAGTCGCCCATAACCTTCACTGGCCTCCCGAAAAAGATGTTTTACCAGGAGAACAAGAGTCAGTTCAAGGAATTCGAGGACAAGATCATTCACCATGTGCTGGAGCCGCCGCCAGAGGGACATCCAGGCCACGTTGACGCGGGTAGTTTTGTCCGTGGGTCGCCTGAATATGAAGCGCATGCATGGACCATGGAGCGATTCCAGCGGAACGCTATGTTTTCGCAAGTCTTACCTTTTTTGACCAACGACGCGGCGCCCAATCAAAACGATGTAATCATGGTATCCGACATCGACGAAATTCCTCGGCCCGCGACCGTGCAGCTACTCCGCGAGTGCCAATTCGGTCGCCTGACGACTCTGCGCAGCCGATTTTATTACTACAGCTTCCAGTGGCTCCACCGTGGACAGGAGTGGGCCCATCCGCAGGCAACAACTTACAACGGCCCAGAAAGGACCATCCTTCCAGCCAGTCTTCGCGAGCTCGATGGCTCTTTGGCGGCGGTGCCTGACTCGGAAAAGCAGACAATCTGGAATAGCGCCTGGCACTGCTCGTCCTGCTTCGCGACAATATCCGAGATGCTTGTCAAGATGAAGAGTTTCAGCCACACCAATCTCAATGCAGAAAAATTTCGAAGCAAAGAAAGGATTGTAGAACATATCAGGACTGGCAAGGACTTGTGGGATCGGTGGTTTCAGTGGTACTCGAGAGTCGAAGATAACCAGGACCTCCCAGAGTACCTCAAGAACGAGGCGAAGCAAGGCAGATTCATGTATATGATCAATAGGGATGGGGAAAACGCAGGATTTGAAGACTATTCGCCCAACACGGCGTAGGCACGCCTATGCGAAAATCATCTCAGACTGGTCGAACACATTTCGATCGATTGCCAAGACCCTGCACCGCGAGCGGCCCAGGAGTTAGAACGGAAGCACACAGCGACAGCGACAGCTGTCACCGGACCAACCCCAATCCGCAAGCCGTATAGGTACAGTAGCGATGACATGTTGGTGGCCTGGACAACAGTTTAGGGCTCCCGTGCGAAGTGCACAGCCACCGTCTGTGCGTTTCATCCGACAGGCATCAGCACGCAGCGCCGCGGGATGCGACTGGCGAGGATTTTATACCTCCTGCAGCCTGCCTTGTACGTGCAATTAGGCAGCACTTCGTAGGCGATGATATGATTTGACGAGGTGGTGTTTTCGAGGTGTCGGGGCCACATGCACGGACCGATGCTGATTGTGGGGTTGTAACTTATTCCGGTTAGGCTGGCTGCGCAATGGCTAGCGTGATTTGTCCCCCCGTATTTAAGATTTGTCCCCCTAATACAGGAGGGTGAAAAAAAGAAAAAGTAATTAAAAAAGATACCCTTTTTAAAGTTATATAACTTATTAATTAGTAAGCTAAAAAATACGAAAAAAATCGCGTTTTAAAGAAAAAGACTAAGAGATTCTATTTACCCTATTAGGGGCTGCTTAGTAAGGGGTTTAGGGGTAAAAAAAAAATTTTAAAGCCCTACATTAGGCTATTATAACTTTTTATTTAAGGTGTAAAATTTACTTATTTTTATATATATAATAATAGATACTAAGTTATATTAGTATATTAAATATTTTTATATATTTATATATTAATTATATAATTATATATAAAAGTCTCTTTTTCACATTTTTAATAATTAACTAGTAAATAATATATTACTAGTACTTAGTATAGTAGCCTTTAGTTTTTATAATTACCTTATAATAGTTAGGAAGTAATAAAATATAATTATTAATAGCTTCTTAAAGTATTTTATTCTATATTTTAGTAATAGATCTTTTACAAACTTTTATACTATTTAAACTATTTTTTATACCTAAATTAGCCTTTTTATTTTTAATTAGTTCTAATTTTAATAAACTTTAAATATTTTTTATAGAGGCTAAATTAGGACTATAGGCTAGGTAAAAAAATAGTTTAATTTTATTATTTTTAAACTAAGTTAAAACGTCCTTTATTTTATAAATAGGGACGTTATTTTATTAAAATTACTAACCTATATTAATATTATTATAAAGATTATAATTATAATATAATATAATAATATATATATATATATATATATTATTATATTATTAAAAATAGGCGTAAAAAAGTATTATAAAACTTACTCCTTTTTATATAGGGTTTAATCTTAGGTATAAGGACTTTATTTATATAGTCCTTACTAGTATAAAAAGTAAAAAAATTAGGTATTTTAATAAATACTAAATTACTTTTATCTTTTACCTAAATTGCAACCTAAACTTATAGGGTAAGGTCTCGGCCTATAAAATAATTAATATAATTAATATTAAAAAACTAAAACCGTAACTTAAAAATATATAAAAAGTTATATATTTTAATATTTTATAAAGTTAAAATAACTTACTTTATAATTAGCTAGTAACTAATTCTTTTCTAACTCTATTATTACCCTTTTTTCTATAATAATTCCTTTTAACTTTACCCCTTTATATTGCTGACTTATTAGAAAATATTATTTTTTTTTAAATTTATATTTTTTAAATTTTTTTTTTTTCTTTAGTATATTTTAATCCTTTTTTAGTATTTTCTTTATTTATAAGAGGTTTTTTAGTACTTATATTAATAAAGTACTTTTTCTCTTTTAAAAAGTTTTATAAAAACCTTTTTATAATTTCTAAACTATTTTTTATGAATAGTTTTTTATTTTCTTTTTTAGGACTTCTAGTTAAATTTTTATTAATAACTCTTTTTTCTCTTATAGTTAACTTAAAAACTCGTTTTAGTTTAATCTTATTTATATTATAATCTTTTTTATTTTTATTTTTAATACGTTATATAGTATTATATATACTTTTTTTTTAACTTATTTAAAGTTATAGTAATTAAAGAAGGATAATTATTTACTTTTAAGCGTAGCTAAACTTTAGATTTAAGTTTTAAAAAAGTTAGTACTATTTTAAAGAAATAGGAGTTTAAGTTTTTAAAAGTTAAAAGATATTACTATATACTATAATATTAATAATATATTACCTAGTTAGTAATTATATAAAGCTTAATAATATTTTTATAATTAATATAATTTTATTATTAGATTACTAATATACTTTAAAAATCTAGTTACGTGACCTATACTAGGCCTAAAAGGGTATAGTTAAAATTTTAGTTAAATATATCTACTAACTAAAAAGTTATAGGAACTAAAAAAAGGGGTTAAAATTTTATTACACTTAGGTAATTTTAATTTATTATAGGTAATAAATAGGACGTAACTAAAACCCTAAAAAAAATTATTAGTATTGTCTTTTTAAAACGCTATAATTCACGTATTTTTAGGCTTAGTAATTAATTTTATATAGTTTTTTTAATATAGTATCTTTTTTAATTATTTTTTTTCTACCCCCCTGTAAGATTTGTCTCCCGCGCCGGTAATAATAGAACTTAGTTACTTAATTTAGCTTAGTGTATAATCTACTACTACGTAACTAGTACGTAACGTGTTTATAATAACTATATATAATTATAGTAGAATTTTAATATTAAATTTTTCTATTAACTTATAAATTTAATATAAAAATTATTACGTCCTCTTTAAATCTTTTTTATAACTTTTATTAAAAAGTATATAATACTCTAAAAGCTTATAATATATAATATAGCTATAGCTTTATACTTGAGCGAAGTAAATCTTATAATTTTATTATTAAATTATAATATTACTATTGGTGCGATAGATTTAAAAACTATTAATTAAAAGTAAAGATTCTAAATATAAGTATACGCTTAATAAAGTGTCCTTTTAAGCTTATTATCTTTAAAGTAAAAGATTGTAACTAGTAAAAGCTAGAGCCATAAAATAAGTATTATAACTACTTATAATTAATTAACTTTTACGTATATAATATCTATCGTAGGCGTATATTAGCGTAAAAGAAGGTAATTAAGTTAATAACCTATACTAGGGTGCGGCTAATATAGATATTAATTATAATTTAAACTAAAAATTAAAATATACTAGCTTCTATAGAAATCCTACTTAATAATTTATTTATAAATAACTAGATTTTTACTATTAAAAAGAATACTAAAAGTTAGGTATAAAATGTTTTTTTACTTAATAGAAGCAGATTAAGCTACTACTTATAAATTCTAATATTATCCTAATAGACTATATATATTAAACTAATAAATATAAACTTCTGTTCTTATATATACTTAGCTATACTAACCTATAAATTTTTTTTTCTATAGGCTTCTAGTTTCTTAGTAGTAAAATATAAGTAAACTATTATTAGGTAATCGTAAATTTCTTTTTAAGAATAAGAGTATTATAACTAGACGTATTTATTAATAATTTAAACGAGGTATTAAAAATAGTCGCTCGCTTACTACTTTTAATATTTTTTTAACTATTATGCGTATAGTATATTAATAAAATTATTTAAATAAAGGTTTAATAGACCTAGCGGAACGCTAATAGTAGAATAAAAAAGAAAAAATAAAAGATTTTTAAATATAGGGCTACTTTTATAAAGCGTTAAACTTAGGTATACTATTTTATATTTATTACCTACTAGACTATAAAAAAGGCCAGCCTATAAATAATTTATAGAGCTAATAAGAATAGTTTATTTATATAAAGAGACTACTAAAATTCTAGTTAAAGTAAAATAATCTACTTAAAAATTATAATTATTAGTAAGAACTTATTAGAATTTATAATTAGTAGTACTTAATTAAGTACTAGAATACTAATAGTCCTACGGAAGCTAATAGTAGTATAATACTAAAAAAATTATATAACTACTTACTATACTTAACTTAAGTAGGTTAAGTAGGTATATAGAACTAGTATATCTACTTATAATATTTACCTTAAGTATATTAAGTAAGTAAAGTAGTAGGGTAGTATAGTAGATAAGTATTTAAAAATATATTAGCTTCGTAAAAATTCTTAAAATTTTTATTATTATTTATATATTAGAAGTTTGATTTCTTTTCTTATTATAGTATTTTTTAAATGCGCCTACTTTACTAGTAAAAAGTAAAATTTTTAGAAGTGCAGGATACTACTAAGAAATTAATATAAAACTATAGAAAGTTAAAATCTCTATATAAAATATATTATATTTAAAGATATTATATAAAGAGAGGTAAAGTGTAGCGTCGAGACACTAGTCTAAAAAAGGTATAGGCTAAAAAAAGTTGTTTCCCCGGATACAGTCATAAAAATAAGCGTGTATAAGAATTACTAAAAATGTTATTTTTAAAGATATAAATAAGATATTTTAAACTAAAAATTACTATCTAAAGTTAGATAAGATAAAAATCTATACCTCAATAGGCCTAGCGTAGCGAACTAGTCTTAATTAGATAATAGATTAGTAGTTTAGTATAACTATTAAGTAATATAATAACCTAAAAAAAAAAAAAAAAATTTAAAGAGCCGATTTTAATTCGTTTAGAAGATAAAGCACTTTCCTTAAATAGTTAGGTAGCCTTAATATAAAAGGCTTATTTAAAAAAAAAAAAGTAAGTAAAGTATATAAAAACTCGAGTATAAACTCTTATATTTATATTTAACCTATTTACTAATGTATTATTTAGATTTAATTTAAACTTTTATTAATTTAATTATACTATATTCACTTTTAATACTAATACTTTAGTAATATATATAAATAATTACTATACTCTTTCCCGTCCGCAAAGTACGTCTACCCGAGAACTAACCCCAGACCTACTTAGGCCTAGCTACCCTAGGTGGATTTAATATCTTAAACACCCTTAACTTAAGTACTACTAGAACCCCTACCTCTTCTATGGCTTCCAACAACCATGTCACCCCTATGGGGGATGGCAAGAACAAGGCACATAAACCCGACCTATTTGATGGCAATCGCAACAAAACCGACGCATGACTTCTACAGCTAGATCTCTACTTCTTTAACAAGGATGATGACCTCCAGGACGAGAAGAAGGTCATTTTCGCTGCAACCTACATGCGCGGAACAGCTGAAGAGTGGATCCGTCCCTACCTGATCAAATACTTGGACATGGATCATGAAAACACGGACAGGGACTATCTCAACAGTCACACCGATGTGATTGAGATCATCGAGGATTACGCCAACTTCAAGAAACATCTGCGACAGATGTTTGGAATCGCCAACAAAACAGCCATAGCCGAGAGAGCCATCCAGACTATCCGACAACACCGATCTGCAGCCGAGTACGCAACCGAGTTTCGCAAGTACGCAGTGCAACTCGACTGGGAAGACGAATCTCTCAAGACAATATACAAACAAGGCCTCAAACGCAACGTACGTGAAGAACTCCTGCGCAGTAGCATAAAGATAGAGACCTTGGAGGAACTGTACAAAGAGACTATCCGGATCAATAGAGAATGGTTCGCTCTACAGAAAAAATTCCGCAGGAACCCGAGGAACATTAGTTTCGGACGACAGGCACCTATAGTCTACAGGGCGCCACCGAAAGCACCTCGAAACCAGCAACGCGACCACTACGGATACCAGCCTATAAAAGGAGTCCAGTTTAACAATCTAGAAAAGGGAACAGGAAAGTTTAAAGGCCATCGCAAGCCTAAGCGTATCCCAGATAAAACCCGACGCAAGGGGACCGGGACGCAGAATTACTTTATATGTGACAAACCGGGTCACTTCGCCAGGAACTGCGGATCGAAGAACAAGGTCATCCAACAGTTAAACGTACTTACCATCGACGACAAGGAGGTCGAAGATAAAAAATAGCAGGTCATCGACGCCACTAAGCAACTCAACATCCAGGATGAGGATCCCGAGCGATCGGATTCGCCCAACTCACAACTCTACGAGGATGCCGAAGAAGATTCGGACGTAGAAGAGATCGAACCAATTCAGCGATCTCCGACGCCACACCCCAACGGAAAACGACAACCAGTCACCAAAGCAGTAAACGCTTTCGACTACTTGGAAGAACATCAACCTAGAGATGGAGATCTTGCCTACGGAACCGTAACATACCTCAACGACCAAGTCAAGTTTGCCGCTCCAACCAAACGAGCCAGCTTGATTAGTAAGACAGATCGAGAATGGGCAGACCACCTCTACAAGCACCAAGACCCTAAGACAGAATACGCCGTTGAAAAACCGAACTACCAACCAGAGTACGACCTGGACTACCGAAATCCCAACCACGGAACCCTTAGATGGAGATTCTGTACCGCCGACCACTGCACTATACACTACCCAGCCAAGGAGAGCGCATACTTTCCACGACCAAAGCAACGATGCCGATGGATGTGGTACGACTGCATCATCGACAACTGTGACGAGCATCTCTGGGACAAGCGTAGCAGGAATTACTTTCCTATGCGGAGCGACGCGCAGAACGCGGCCATGCAACTCCTTATCAACCAAGAATGCACCCAAGACCAATGGCAAACATGCCTACACCCAGAGTGTCTGAAGCATTACGTTGAAAAGGTCAACAATGGATTCGGTAAAGCAGAAGAGTATACACTCTCTGGAAGAATAACGTTCCTGGAGAGACAGTCTTTTTTAGGCCTACCCTCAGGCGAGAAGACGCCTTCAGAGAACTAAATGCCCTAAACAGTCAGGCATTGATCAAGCTACCGGTACAGCTTGATGGAACATGGACAAAGGCTATACTGGACTCGGGAGCGCAGGGAAGCTACATATTACGGAAGGCGCTAGACGCCCTAAACCGCGTTAATATGTACGAAAGAGAGAAAGACTGCCCTTACGCAATCCATGTCGTGAATAGACAACCCCTACCAGGCAAGCCACGAATAGACTACAAGGTCGAGACGATGCTTAAGATCTATAGACACTAAGAAACAATTACCCTTAATATACTAGAGGAAGCCAATTACGACGTAATTTTAGGATTACCCTAGTTTGAGAAGCACAACCTAATAATTAACTAAAAATAATAAATACTATCTTTTAAGCGCTATAACTATATATTACAAGTAAAGCCTACGTATTAATAGAGTATAATAGTAGATAAGAGAGCTATTAATAATATAGTCTTGTAACTAGATGTCGGAAAACGTAATACTAATTTAGTAAATACTAGTAGGAATTACTAGATTATAAAGCGTAACTTAGTAGGCGAGCCAATTCCTACTAAGGAAAGAGGGTAATATACAACCCACGGGATCCCTAAATAGTATAAAGAATAGAGTCACTTATTTTAGGAAGAGGAAGGAGCAAACGCCTTATCTAAGTATATATACTAAGATTATAGAATCGTTCTTAAAGAAAAAAAAAACGTCGCCCTTTAGACTACTATACGGTTAAAGTAAAAAGGAATGTTAATAGATACGTAAATTCCTAAAATAGGCCCTTAATAGATAATAGATTTATAACTTAGAATTACTAGTAGCCTTACTAATAATATTTATTATAAAGAAAGATAGAACTTAACGCCTATATATTAACTATTAAGCGTTAAATAATATAATAATTAAAAATAAATACTTACTACTAAATATATAAAAACTATAACATAGGCTAAAATAAGCTAAAATATTTACCTCGTTTAATCTATAAGATAGATACTACCTTATATAAATTACTAAAAGTAAAGAGTAAAAAATAGTCTTTTAAACTAAATACGGACTGTATAAGTACTAAGTTATACTTTTTAGCCTTATAAATACACTAGTAATATTTTAGGTAATAATTAATAATATACTCTAGAACTATTTTAATATATTTATAATTACTTATTTAGATATTATTTTAATCTTCTTAGAGTAGAAGAGCGATTACGAGTAATATATTAAAATATATTAAAGGTATTAGACGCCGCTAGATTATAACTTAAACTAAAAGAGTATAAGTTTTACGTTACGAAACTAGAGTTTCTAAAATATATTATTAATATAAAAGGAATACGAGTAAGCCTAAGTAAAATTAAGAAAGTTAAGATATAGAAATCGCCTACAAATCTTAAGGAAGTTTAAGCCTTTTTAGAATTTATAAAATTTAACTTATAGTTTATACTAAACTACTTAAAAATTACGCTACTACTTACAAACCTTACTAAGAAGAATAAGCCCTTTAATTAAATAAAGGAGTGTAAGCAGGTATTCTAAACGCTATAAAAAGTATATATATTACTACTAGTTCTAATATACTTCTAAAGTAATAAACTTCTATAATTTAAAACAGACGT
This sequence comes from Pleoardoris graminearum, assembly GCA_030770415.1. Lineage (NCBI taxonomy): Eukaryota > Fungi > Ascomycota > Dothideomycetes > Pleosporales > Didymosphaeriaceae > Pleoardoris > Pleoardoris graminearum. The sequence goes on along the minus strand of JASEKS010000083.1, from coordinate 258,401 downwards.
AAGTAATTTTACAATAAAAGTATATATAAAATAAGAAAAGAAAGAAAAATAATACCCTATTATATACTACTCGTATAAGTTTACGCTAGAAGAAATAAAATACGAGGTCTACGATAAAGAGCTATTTATAATAGTATAAACTATTAAGTACTAAAAGATCTACGTATATAGTTACTTAGAACTTATAATCTTTATAAACTATAAGAACCTTATAAGGTTTACGATAACTAAAGAACTAACTCTATAATATAAATAATAGTTAAAGTATTTAGAGTAATTTAAGTTTAGAATTATATACACCCTAGACAAAGAAAATAGGCGAGCCAACGCCCTTAGTAAAAAAGATAATAAAAAAGAGAAGGTTAAGACTTACTCTATAATACTACAACGAAACCCTAATAGTTTCCTAAAACTAATAGTTAAACTTAACTAACTTCTTATACTTATACGAAAAGTACCGAAGAAATAGTAAATAGAGATTATATAATAATACTATAATAATCCTAATTATAGACACCCAGATATTAAGAAAATAATAGAGCTTATTTAATAAAACTATAACTTTAAAGGTATTAAAGAGGTAGTAATAGACTGTATTTATAAATACGTAGACTACTAACGTAATAAGTACGTAATATATTTTAGATACGGTAGGATATAGGCTATATAAATACTAACAGCACTATAGGAAGATATTACTATAAACTTTATAACTCGACTACATAGATTAAAGGGTTTAATAACGGGAATAAGCTATAATTCTATACTAGTAATAGTTTACTAATTTACTAGATACGTAAAACTACTACTATACTAAAAGATAACTATAGTAAAAGAACTTGTGTTTTTTATTCTAAATTAACTTATACAATACTATAGTATACCTAAAATAATTATTAGTAATTAAGATAAACTCTTTATATTAAACTACTAGACAATTCTTATAGCACTTATTAGAACGAAACGGAAGCTATTAATAGCTTATTACCTATAAATAGACGGATAGATAAAACGTATAAATTAGACAATTAAAACGTACCTATATATCTACTATAATAACTAAAAAAATAATTAGATTTTCTTACTACCTATAGCATAACTGGTATATAATAATAAGATATTAGTAATAGCAGAATATATACTATTTTATATAAATTACGGAAGATATCTGTATCTCTTTAATTAGATATTTTCTACTAATATTAGGACAGAAGAAGCTATTAATATAGTAGAAAATATAAAGAGAATTTATAAATAACTCTAAAAAAATCTTAAGAAAGCTTAATAGTAGGTAATTTCCTATACTAACTAAAAATGACAAACGGCACCTTAGCTAAAGAAGGAGGATAAAGTATACCTGCTTACAAAAAATCTTCGAACTAAATATAAGAAACTAGATTATGTTAAGATCGGGCTATTTTTTATTTCTAAATAAGTATTACTGGTTAATTATTGATTAGAATTACTGTTAGACGCTAAGATACACCCGGTATTTTATGTAGACCGTTTAGAACCCGCAGACCCCGAGACGCTAGTTGAGACCACCTTCTATTACTAGCCAGAGGAAGAAACCGAATTTGAAGTCGAACGTATCGTACAAGTGCGACCAGGACCACCACGACAATACCTGGTCAAGTGGAAGGGCTACCCAACCAGCGAAAACACATGGGAACTGGAGGCCAACCTACGCAACTGTCAGGAACGGATCGTCGAGTTTGAACGAAGAACGCAACGCACCTCTAGGAACCATTAACAGCTGACGGTAATACCCCGGTAAAATCGTCAAGCATGCCCATGGTCGACCACAGCAAGGGAGAGAGACCAATCCCCGAGGCCGCAGCCGGACAATCCTCAGAGGATGGATCTGCCTCGAGCTCACCGGCAGCATCCATCTCCGACATAAGACACTGCGCCTTCTTCTTGGCACGCTCAGCCTGCTTCAATATTTTCTTGTTCCGCAGAAGACGTGTCAACACTTCTGCCAACAACTTTTCATCTTCATCAACTTTCTTTTGGTACTCCTCGCGAGTACGATCCACAGACGTCCATGACAAATTCACACACGGCTTCTGCGCACGGACACACTCAGCACACTTCAAACGGGCATTCGGATCGGCAGAAGGCATGACAATACAGTCAGAGCCAGAGAGTAAACAACGATCACAGGAGATAGGACAAAGGACACCGTTGCGACGGATTTCGGTGCTGAGACGGATGGCGCGAGCCTTGGAGGAAGACATTGTGGCAAGAGACCCAACAAGTGCGGGGTCACCGAACTTTATCCGGGTCGCGTAACCAGTCAGGTGATCCGAGGACAAATCAGCTAAAGAAGGGGGATAATATTAGGATCTGTAATTAGCAGTACTTAGCTAGGCACTAGAACGCCTACGGTCTTATAGAAGCTAATAGTAGTATAATACTAAAAAGATTATATAACTACTTACTATATTTAACTTAAATAGATTAAATAAATATATAGAATTAGTATATTTACTTATAATATTTACCTTAAGCGTATTAAGTAAGTAAAGTATATAAGAATTTAAATATAAACTTTTATACCTATATTTAACCTATTTACTAATCTATTCTTTAGATTTAACTTAAGTCCTTATTAATTTAATTATATTATATATACTTTTAATACTAACGTTTTAGTAATATATATAAGTAATTACTATACCCTTTTTTATCTATAAAGTACTTCTACCTAAAAACTAACTTTAGATCTACTTAGACTTAACTACTTTAGATAGATTTAATAGAACTCTACTAATATTTATAAAAGAACTAATACTCTAGACGTACTAAGTAGGTAGCTATCTAGACCTCTTAGTATTACTACTATAATATAATTATAAGCTTTCCTATTAAAGAAATATATAAGGTATTAAAAAACTATTTTATAATTTTAGGGGGTAACTTATTGTACGTTATTAAGCGCATTAAGTAAATAGTAAAGAGTTAATATAATAAATAAAAAAAAAATATACATTTTTTAAATATAGTATTAAATTTAAGAATTAGCTAAAAATAATACTATTTCTACCTTATAGTATTTACAGGGGGGTGACATTAAGAAAAGATAAAAAAAAAATTACCTTTTTTAAAATAATATAACTTTTTAGTTATAAGGCCTAAAAATATGAAAATAATACTGTTTTAAAGAGAAGATTATAGTGATTATTACTAGAATTTTAGTTACTAATTCTTAATTACCTGTAATAAATCAAAATTATCTAAATATAGTAATTTTTTTAACTTCTTTTTTAGGTTACTATAACTTTTTAGCTAGTAAATATATTTAACTAAAATTTTAACTATACCCTTTTAGGCCTAGTATAGATTACGTGACTAGTTTTTTAAAGTATATTAGTAATCTAATAATAAAATTATATTAATTATAAAAATAGTGCTAAGGCTTATATAATTACTAATTACGTAATATATTATTAATATTATAGTATATAGTAATATCTTTTTGATATTATAAATCTTGACTCCTATTTCCTTAAAATAGCGCCCAATATTATAAAACTTAAATCTAAAATTAATTTTCTTTTGTAAGTAAATACTCCTATTAAAACAATTATTTTTACTTTAAAAAGAACTCCTAATAGTATTTATAATACTATAAGATATATTAAAAATAAAAATAAAGAAAAAGAAATAAAATATAATATAAAAAAAGTTTATTTAGAGGGTATAAAAAAGTTAACTAAAAAAGATAAAAGAGTTATTAATAGAGACTTAACTAGAAGTCCTAAAAAGGATAATAGAAGAATACTATTAGAAGATAATTTAGAGATTATAAAACAATAATTATAAAGAGTTTTAAAGGAGGAAGGTTATATAATTAATATATAAAAAAAAATAATAATAAATAAAGAAAACGCTAAAAAAAGAGTAAAATATGCTAAAGAGAATATAAAAAATATAGAAAATATAAATTTAAAAAGATTATATTTTCTAATAAGTAAGCAATATAAAGGGGATAATAAAATAAATAATATTATAGAAAAAAAGGTAATAATAGAGTTAGAAAAGAACTGGCTGTTAGCTAATTATAAAGTGAGTTATTTTAATTTTTTAAGATGTTAAAATATATAACTTTTTATATATTTTTAAGTTATAGTTTTAGTTTTTTAATATTAATTATATTAATTATTTTATAGAATAAGACATTAAACTATAAGCTTAGGGTATAATTTAGGTAGGAGGTAAAAGTAATTTAGTATTTATTAAAATACCTAATTCTTTTACTTTTTATACTAGTAAGGACTATTTAAATAAAGTTTTTATACCTAAAGTTAAACCCTCTATAAAAAGTAGTAAGTTTTATAATACTGTTTTACTCCTGTTTTTATTAATATAATAATATATATATATATATATTATTATATTATATTATAATTATAATCTTTATATTAATATTAATTGAGGGTAGTAATTTTAATAAGATAACGTTTCTATTTATAAAATAACGGACGGTTTAAACTAGTTTAAAAATAATAAAATTATACTATTTCCTTACCTAGCCTATAGTCCTAATTTAGCCCCTATAGAAAATATATAGAGTTCTTTAAAATAAGAACTAAATAATAATAAAAAGGCTAATTTAGGTGTAGGATCTAGTATATAAAATATAGAGGCCTTTAAAAGAGTTATTATAAAAGAGTACAATAAAATACTTTAAAAAGTTATTAATAATTATATTTTATTACTCCCTAACCGTTATAAAGTAATTATATAAGCTAAAGGATACTATACTAAGTATTAGTAATTTATTATTTACTAGTTTATTATTAAAAACTTAAAAAAGTGACTTTTATATATAATAATATAATTAATATATTAATATATAATATATTTGTATATTATTTGTATATTAATTAAACAAATAGTGTGGCTGTGGTGGCTCGGGGCGACTAAAAGGGTATTAATATATAAAAATAATTTATATACTAATATAATAGAGTATCTATTATACTATATATAACAATAAGCCAATTTTACACCTTAAATAAAAAGTTATAATAGGCTAAAGTAGGACTCTAAAAATTTTCTATATTTACTAACTTCTTTTTACCCCTAAACCCCTTAGTAAGCAGTCCCTAACTGAGTAAATAGAATACGCTAGTCTTTCCGTTTAAAATAATATAATTTACGTATATTTAGGCCTTATAACTAAAAAGTTATATTATTTTAAAACGGTAATTTTTTTTGTCTATTCCTAATATTACCCCCCTATAATATATATTAAGAGTTATAATTAATTTAGCGCTCGTTAAGTATAGCTGGCGCAGGGGACAAATCCTATTAGAGAAATAAATTTTAAATATAGGAGAATAAATTACGCCAGCCTAATTATTCTAGTATAATATATATTTTATTATTATATTACTTTACTAATATAGTAATAATTTAACTAATACCTTACGCTAGTACTTACTAAGTCTATTAGTAATAATAACTACGCGTCTATACTCTTCTGGCTAATTACTTATTATAATAATCCTAAGTATATAAAGCTATATACTTCCTAACCATCTATTAAATTATCTTATTTTATTAGCCTATAAGTACTTTTCTAATATATCCGCGCTACTAGTGCCCGCTAGGGCTCTAGTGTCTTTAGTAATTTAGGTATTACTAAATTAGGTATAGTACTTTTATACGTAATTTTTATTTTTTATACTAGTACTAACAGATTCGCCTCTACTTCTTAGCCTTACCTTAAAACTATTTTAGACTCGGGACTCTTACGCTTATAATTATACTTTCCTCTACTTATAGTAACTATAGTATTAGTACGCTATTTTTTTACCTCCTTAAGATATTTATAGTTTATTATTTTAGCCTTTTATAAAATAATAGATTTTATTAATTAATAAATCTTCGCTTTTTTTATTTAGCTTTAATAAACACTAATTCTAGTCTTTTAGGAGAATTTATTTAGTAAAAAATACTTAAGTAGTATTTACTAGTTTTTATACGTGTCTCTATAAGTAAAGTTTATCTAATTTAGTAGAAAGCGCGTAGATATCTTATTAAATTAATTTATATGAAACCGTAAGACCTTTTATTATTACTAGCGTTATAGGTATTTTTAATATTTTAACTTATAAACTAAATATTTCTTTTAATATACTGAGTACGGGAAGAGGTATTAGTATAAAATAAAATACTCCTTTTAAATTAAATAGAAATAATTCTATAATTATCTAAAAAGTAATAATATTTTATTTAAAATAGGTCTTTTCTCTAGTAGGCTTATATAAAGAGGTGAAATGCTTCTTACTAATATTATTTAGACCTCTTTAAAGGAGTCGTTCTATCTTATTTTAATAAGCTACTTTTAGAGGCGTAAAGATACTAATATTATATAGCTGCGTTTTATAAAAAGTATAAGAGGGAAAACGGTATAAGAGAATATTAGTTTTAAAATAGAAATCTAAGATTTTAAGTATTTTATAGGGTTTAAAATTATTATATATTAGTATATACAGTCTTCCGTTAGCCTATTTTCTTATTTAAAAATTAAATATATAAGTAAGCTATTCTAAGCTAATTTTAAAGTTATTATACCTATTTTTTAAGTACGTAAAATACTAATTAGGTATTAGGTATATATATTTATATATTTGTATACTAATCGAACAAATAGTGTGGCTGTGGTAGCTATGTAGGCGACTAAAAGGGGTTTCAAAAAGGAGGAGTATATGTATGCCTTTATGGTATTAGGTATATTATTTAGTTATATTAGTAGGTTAAAGCTAGTTAAATAATAAGTAAGAGTAGCGACCTACTATTACTACTTATATACTTAATAGTAGTTACTATAGTCTACTTAATACCTACTTCTTAGTATTTATATAAGTTATTTTTACCTATAAGAACTTTTACTAAGCTAAGTATATTTAGTATAACTTCTATCTTTTTAGCTTTTAATTATTGCGTACACGGTTTAGTATTTAACAGAGTTCCCTCACTGCGTTCGTACCCCTGGATCGTCGTCTAGGTATACTTATTACTTTTCGATAACTTCTATCTTATCTATATTATAGACGTTTTTAGCTAGAATAGCTAAATTTTCGATTATACTTTAAATTACCTTAAATTATTTTATACTTTTTAAATATATATTATTACTATAATTCTTCTAGTCTATTATCTTAACTATTCTTATTTTAAGTTTACGATAGCGTTTTTTAAAGGTATAAAGCTAGTTTTTATCTAAGGGCTTTGCTGTAGGTAATTATTATTAGACTAGAATAAAGGCTAGTAAAGGTATATACTTAATATAGACTAAAGATCTAAAATTAAATATTAGTAATAAGAATATAACTAATACTTTTTTTTACTAGAGCAAGGTATTACTATTTTTAGACCTTTTTTATTTTAGAGGGACGTCCGTAAGCGCGGTAATAGAGCGTTATTAAAGGTATATTAGTATACTTAGATTAGGCAGCCTATATCTAGGGTAAATCTACAGGAAATCCTTCTGCTAGTACCTAGCTAGCTTAGTTTATATTTACGAGAATAGGGGTTGTAATATAATAGTAGTAGAAGGTAATACAGGGGGGTGACATTGAAAAAGGGTTAATCCAAAAATATACCTTTCTTAAAATAATATAAATTTTTAGTTATAAGGCCTAAAAATACAAAAATAATACTATTTTAAAGAGAAAAACTAGCGTATTCTATTCACTTTATTATAGGCTGCTTACTAAGGGGTTCAGGGGTAAAAGAAAATTAGTAAATATAGAGAATTGTTAGGACTATTCTTTAAGTTAGTACAACTTTTTATTTAAGGTGTAAAATTAGCTTATTTTTATATATAGTATAATAGATACTCTATTATATTAGTATATAAATTATCTTTATAGTTTAATATATTAATTATATAATTATTAATAAAAGTTAAATTTTCACATTTTTAATAATAAACTAGTAAATAATATATTACTAGTACTTAGTATAGTACTCCTAAGATTCTATATATATATTATAATAGTTAGAAAGTAATAATATATAATTATTAATAACTTTTTATAATTTTATATTTTATAATTTAAAAATAGCTATTTAACAGCCTCTATACATTTTAAACTTAACTCTAGACCTAAATTGGACTTTTTTTTATATATAGCCTAGATATTATATAATTGTATATATTTATTATATAGGCTATATTAGTCCTATACGCTAGGTTAAAAAAAATTCTATTTTAATTATTTTTAAAATAGTTTAAAATGGCTATTATTTCATAAATAATAGTATTACAATATTAAAATTATTTATATAAGTTAACATTAATATAAAGATTATAATTATAATATAATATAATAATAGTATATATATTATTATATTAATATATTAACAAAAGAACTAAAAAATTTATAAAGTTACTTACTCCTTTTTATCTTTAGTTTAACTTTAGATATAGAAACTATTTTACTATAATCTTTACTAGTAAATAAAATAGATAAATTAGGTATTATAGTAAATACTAAATTACTTTTATCTTTTAACTAAATTGCCTTCTAAATTTAGAATATTAAATTATTACTAATAAAATAATTACTATAATTAATATTAAAATTATAAAACTATGGTATAAAAATACATAAAAAGTAAAACATTTTAATATATTAAAATATTAAAATAACTTACTTTTTGATTAGGTAATAGCTAGTTATTTTTCTAACTCTATTATTATCCCTTTTTCTATAATACTCCTTTCTAATCTCTCCTATCTATAGTGCTAACTTCTTAAAAAATATTATTTATTTATAATCTATATTTTTAACATTTTTAATATTTTTATTAGCGTATTTTAATATTGTTTTTTAGTGTTTTTGTTAGTAATTAGAGCTTTTTTTTATTTATATGAATATTATAACACTTCTCTTTTAAAATACTTTTATAAGGATATATGTATAATATTTAGGATATTTTTAAATAATTATTATTTATTTTTATTTTTAGGGCTTTTTATTAAGTCTCTATTAATACTTCTTTTTACTCTCTAAAGTATCTTAGTAGCTCTACTCTATTTAACTTTATTTATAGTATTATTATTATTATTTTATTTTTAATATATTATATAGTATTATAAATACCATTAGCGATCCTTTTAAAGTAAAAATAATTATTAGAATAGAAGTATTTACTTTTAAAAGGTATTTAACTCTAAATTTAAGTTTTGTTAAATATTACGCTATATAAAAGAAATATAAGTCTAGGTCTATAGTATTAAAAAGATATTATTATATACCATAATATTAGTAATATATTACGTCAGTAGTGATTATATAAGTATAAGCTATATTTTTCTTATTAATATAATTTTATTATTAGATTACTAATATACTTTAAACCAGTAGCCACGTGACCTATACTAGGCCTAAAAGAGTATAGTTAACATTTTAGTTAAATATATTTACTAACTAAAAAGTTATAGGAATCTAAAAAAGGGGTTAGAAAATTTGTTTTGTTTAGGTAATTTTAGTTTACTTTAGGTAATATATAAAACGTAATTAAAATCCTAATATAAATCTCTATTATTTTCTCTTTAAGACGGTATAATTCACGTATTAATAGGCTTAGTAATTAATTTTATATTAATTTTTAAAAATAGTAACTTTTTGGATTAACTCTTTTTCAATGTCACCCCCCTGTAAGTATAAGCTAGAACTAAATATGTAGGTAATAGTAAATAAGTAGCACTATATTACTAAAGATAGTTAAGGCTAAACAGCTTTAAGTAACCGCGGTGTACTACATTAATTAAGTATAGTATTAAATATCTAAGTAGAATAGATTACTAAGTAAGTTTTTTAAAAGTCCTGCGCTAAGAAGCTATTATACTTCCCCTTATAAAGAAACTTTTTAAATTTATACTATAACCCTTTTAAGAGGGTAAAATATTTTTATAAATCTCCGAAATAATATTTGTAGAGCCTAAAGAGAATAAGGAGTAGTATTATATACTCTATTATAATGTAGTAGGGGTAAAAAGATATCAACGTTATAAACGGGTATAAGTAATAATTAATAATATAATTAAGGTATTATAAATTAAAACTATAAACTAATATTCTCGGACTAATATATAAGTTAGACTTAATACTTAACTCTTGCCTTAGAAAACTATATAGTAGTAAGGATATTATTATTATTATCTTTCTATATTTATACCGGGGGTTCTCCGTCACGTAAAAGGGGACGTTAGATAGAAGGCCTTCCTGTAAGGCTATAAGACTTAGAATTACGAACTAAGTAGATCCGATTCTATAAAGGATAAGAAGGGTAGCACGTAAAAATAAGAGACTAAGTTAATTATAAAAAGCTAAAAAGAAAAATTACTTAAGTAGCAGAATTATAATTAGTCACTAGTCTATATTAGGCTAATTATATTATATAATATTATACTCTACTCTAATAGGTTTAAACGTATATTATATTATATAGTCTCGCTACAGTGCTAAATATTATAATAATAGCTATTAAAGAAGCCAGTCTAGTTATAAAATATATTTACAAAATAGAAAATTTTAAAAAGATTAATGTAGCTTAATAGATACTTATAACTTATATACGTTCTAACAGTAGGAAAGAATAATATCTCTATAAATATATTTTTTTACTAAGAAAGCTACAATAACTAATACTAAAAAATATTAAATTATAATATAAAAAAATTAATCTCTAATATATCTTAATTAATTTCAATACTAAAGTAGTAAAAGTAGTTTTTAAAAAAAAACTAATAGTATTAAAACTAAAAGACTTATAACGTATATTATTAATACTAATAATACTATCCTCTTTAATATATCTATTTATTAGTTTTATAATAATAGAACTTAGCGCTTTAATATACTAAAAAACGCTAGTAGATATATAAGTATAATAATTTTTTAACTAACTATATACTTTTTTAATATAGAAATCTAAAAGAATAACTATTTACTAACTAATTTTTATATCTCTATATAAATAAATAAGGATATTTAAATAAGTAAGTAAGCTATATTTAAATCCTACTTTTATAAAGTATATAAGTCCGGTAAATATCTACTATAGTTAATTAGTAACTTTATCTAAGCTATTACTCTTAGATAATATCTATCTAAGTATTATAACTAGTTAAATTTTATTAAAACGAGAATTACTAGTAATTTAAAAAATAGAATAGACTATATATATATTAGTTTTTTAAAATAAGTCTTTTGTATTAAGGCTACCTAACTATTTTAAAAAAAGTATTTTATCTTTTAAGCGACCTAATAACCGACTCTTTAAATAACTAACTAATTAAATATAGACTAGTTAAGTAACCTATACTAGAATTTAATTACTTACTTATTTAGGACTAGCGTCCTTCCAATTTAGAAATAGTCTAATACTAATTAGGTTAGGTCGCTACGGTAACCTAATTAAGTAATTAAACTAAACCTATTTAGGAAATTAACTAGCCTAATTAAGTAATATAACTAAATCTAATAAAGTTAAGTCTAAAACCTAATAAACTAATTAATTAAATAGTAGATTAAAGTAGACAAGAATAAGATTTAAACTCGTAGCCTATAATATTACTATTATAGGCAGCAAGGTGTGTTATCCACTAAACTATATACCATCTTACCAGGCTATATATTTAAAAATAATATAGAAAGTCCGCTTAAATATAAATATTTCTAGAATAAATAAAATATTTACGTAGTATACCTACTATAATTTATTAATATTTTTTTTAAATTTTAGTTCTTTAAATCTGTTTACTAAAATAAGGTTTAATAGTAGGTTATTTAGCTAGCTTTTAACTATAATAGTATTAGATTAGGCCTCTTTAAATTTAGTATCTATACTCTAGTCTTTATTACTAAGCTAGAGAGTCTAATATTTTTTAAAATTTTTTTAAGGAGAACTATATTTTATATTTATATATTTATATATTCTAATTCTCAATTTAGCTGCTTTAATAATTATAAGGGCCTATAAACTAGTCTTAAGATCTATAATTTTTTTATCTAAAATATTAAGTCTTTTCCTATCTAAGGCTTTTAAAATATTAGCCTTTAGAGTTATATTTTTACTATTAGTGGTATTTTTATTTATAGTTTAATACTTTAGCCTACTAAGTATACTAAAATTAATTTTGGTATAGCGTTTATTCTATATAACACTTATTATATACGGTATATAATAAATGGCTAGATTTATAATTATTTTTAGTTTGAAGGAAGATATATATAAATAAAATTTTCTTTTATAATTTTTTTAAAAAAAAGCGATCCATATAGCTAGGGCTATGGTTAGTCCTTAGAATATTAAAATACGTAACTATAGTAATAGATTTAGTACTATAAAGTATAAAAAAGGAAATAATACTATCTATTCTTTTACTAGTATTATAAATTATTAACTATTACCTAAATATACGCCAGAAATAATTTATTAAATAAGAGTAAAGAATCGCGGTAGAAAAAGTCTTAAAGCTTAAAAATACTACTTAACTAAAAATTAAGATATTATATTTTTTATATAACCCTAAAAATTTAAGAACTATAAAAAATAAGTATACTAAAAAACATATAATATTATTAAAGATAAAAAATAAATATAAAATTTTATAATTTTAAAGCTATATTTCTACTATTATTAACTAGTATTAGCTTAAGAATACTATTATAGCTTTAGAAATCTTTACTAAGTAATTATTAAATCTACGTAAATATCTAAAACTAAATTTTCTAAAACAGTACTAATTAAAATATCTTTATAAATAATACTAAATTAAAATAATTATAAATATTTATTTAAGTAGCGGCTAAATTCTAGATCTATATTTTATAGGTAAAGATCTATCCCTATATAAAAATAGATTCTTACACTATTAGCTAAATTTTAATAATAAGCTTAAAACTACGCTTATTAAAAAGTATTCCTTTAAAAAATAACTAAATAATAGCAACGTATGCTAACAAATCTAGAAATAATAAATATATAAAAACTTATATATTAAGAACTAGTCGTACACTCGTTTAAACGCTATATTTAAGTATAAAATAAAAAATTTAAAGTAGTTTATCTATTACTAAGAATTTATATATATATATAATCTTTAGTAAGATATTTTAGTATTAAAATAGAATATATAATTAAGTATATTATATAAAATTTTGGCTATAAAATATTATAAGATAAGACTTCTTACTAGATACTTCTAATTACTAACTATACTTAATAGGTTTTTTTCACTGTATCCGGGGGAACAACTTTTGTTAGCCTATACCTTTTTGGGACTAGTGTCTCGACGCTACACTTTACCTCTTTTTATATTATACTTAATAGGAAATCCTCTACTATTTTAGATATATTAAGGAAGTTTAAAATAAAATTCTCCCTAATATATAAGTAAGGCTAGAGCTAAATAAAACTAATATAAAAGCTTTAAAACTTATTAATTTAGGCTTATATAAGACTAATAGAGAGTATTTATATAACTACTTATATAATAGTAAAATTCTTAGTATTTTTAATAAGTAAAAGCGTAAAACTATATAAGTAAGAATAATCTTTATCTCTTTAAACCGCTTAATTCCTTCTTTTTATAGCTATTTTAAAAATATAAATTATTTCTAAGGTCCTGTTAAGTGCGTTAAATTATTTATAAAAATATTATTAAAAGATTCTATATCCTCTATACTTCTAAAAGCCTTTAGCTATAAATATTAAAAAGTTAACTAATATATAGTTTAGAAATCTAAGTTTAAGTTTATACTTAGGCTAGGAAATATATTAAATAAAAAAGATTTTATACTTTAATAAATATAGATTATTACTATACTCTCCTCTAAAATAAAACTAAACTAACAAGTTAGTAAAATAATCATATATAAAATTAATATTTATACTTATTAATTAGGATTTAAGTCTACGCTAATTCTTAACTTAATAATAAAAACTACTAATAGGTAGATTATTTTTAAAAACCTACTAGAGGCTTAAAAACTAAGCTATTTTAAATATAATACTACTACCTTTAAAAATTATATAAATTAAATTGTTAAATTGTTTTTTACAGTAGAGACACTAATAAAAAAATATAAAAATTATTTATAAGATTAATAATGATAAAAGGCCACTTAATAAATATAAAATTCTAAAACTAAAATACTATAAATAAGACAAGTTATTACTATTTTTAAATAAGCTATAAAATAATAATAAGTAATAGTATTTTAAAATAAGATTTTTCTTTATTTATAAATCTGTATATTTTACCTTTTATAGGGGGAGATATTAAAAAAATTGTAATCTAAAAAGTTACTATTTTTAAAAATTAATATAAAATTAATTAGTAAGCCTAAAAATACGTAAATTACATTGTTTTAAAGAGTAAGTTTAGGAGATTTATATAGAGATTTAAATTACTACTTAGTTAGTATACGTAATAAATTAAAATTACCTAAATATAAATATTTTTTTAGTCCTTTTTTTTAGATCACTATAACTTTTTAGTTAGTAAATATATTAAACTAAAATTTTAACTATACGCTTTTAGGCCTAGTATAGGTTACGTAACTAGATTTTTAAAGTATATTAGTAATCTAATAATAAAATTATATTAATTATAAAAATAATACAAAACGTATATAATTACTAATTACGTAATATATTAGTAATATATTAGTATATTATAATATTTTTAACGTTTATAAACTTGAACTCCTATTTCCTTAAAATAGAGCCAAAATTCTTAAAACTTAAATATAAAGTGAACTTACTTTTAATAGCAAATAATTCTTTTTTTTTAATTACTACTATTTTATAAAAGTTTTTTACAACTCTTTATAATACTATAAGGCGTATTAAAAATAAAAATAATAATATAAAAAAGGTATATTTAGGGGGTATAAAAACGTTAACTAAAAAAAATAAAAGTGTTATTAATAGAGACTTAATTAGAAGTCCTAAAAAAGAAAATAAAAGAATACTATTAGAAAATAATCTAAAAATTACTCTTAGACAACTATAAAGACTGTTAAAAAAAAAAGGGTTATATAATTAATAGAAGTAGAAAAAAACTAATAATCAATAAAGAAAACGCTAAAAAAAAGAGTAAAATACGCTAAAGATAATTTAAAAAATATAAAAAAAAAAAATTAAAAAAAAAATATATTTTCTAATAAGTTAGTAATATAAAGGGGACAAGAAAATAGATAATATTATAGAAAAAGGAGTAATAATAAAGTTAGAAACGAACTAGCTATTGGTTATTTATAAAGTAAGTTACTTTAACTTTTTAAAATATTAAATTATATAACTTTTTATTTATTTTTAAGCTGTAGTTTTAGTTTTTTAATATTATTTATATTAATTATTTTATAGGAGGAGATTTTACTCTATAAGTTTAGGATATAATTTAGATAAAAGATAGAAGTAATTTAGTATTTATTAAAATACCTAATTTTTCTACTCCTTATACTAGTAAGGACTATATATATAAAATCCTTATAGCTAAAGTTAAACTGTTAATAAAAAGGGGTAAGTTATATAACCTTTTTTTACCCCTTTTTTTTACCCCTTTTTTTATTAATATAATATATATATTATATTATAATTATAAACTTTATATTAATATTAATTTAGGCTAATAATTTTAACAAGATACCGTCCCCCTTTATAATATAATAAATAGTTTAAACTAGTTTAAAAATAATAAAATTATACTATTTTCTTACCTAGCCTATAGTCCTGATTTAGCCCCTATAGAAAATATATAGAGTTATTTAAAATAAGGACTAACTAAAAATAAAAATCCTACTTTAGGGGTAGGATTTAGTTTATAAAGTATAGAGGCCTTTAAAAGAGTTG
The DNA here is from genome assembly GCA_030770415.1 of Pleoardoris graminearum. Lineage (NCBI taxonomy): Eukaryota > Fungi > Ascomycota > Dothideomycetes > Pleosporales > Didymosphaeriaceae > Pleoardoris > Pleoardoris graminearum. The sequence goes on along the minus strand of JASEKS010000083.1, from coordinate 242,513 downwards.
TTAATAAATAGTAGTATAAAATACTATAAGAAGTTATTAATAACTATATTTTATCTCTTCTTAACTATTATAAGGCAGTTATAGAAACTAAAGGCTACTATACTAAGTACTAGTAATGTATTATTACCAGTTTATTATTAAAAATTTAAAAAAGTAACTTTTATATATAATTATATAAATAATATATAAATATATAAAAATAGTTTCTATACCTATATATTATAGTTACTATTATAATATATATAAAAATAAGTAAATTTTACATGTTAGATAAATAGTTATAATAGTCTAAAGTACGACTCTAAAAAATTTCTATATTTACTTATTTTTTTTAACTCTTAAACCCCTTAGTAAGTAGCCCCTAGATACGTAAATAGAATCTGCTAGTTTTCTTTTTTAAAATAGTATTTTTTGCGTATTTTTAGGCCTTATAACTAAAAGGTTATATTATATTAAAAATAGCAATTTTTAAAGTACTCTTTTATAAATGTCCCCCCCTATAGTATACTATACTAGTAAAGAATACCATAATACTATATAGTAATATTAAAATAGTCGTAAATAGTTTTAATGCTATTACTTTTAAAATTAAGTTAACGTTAGTAGTATAGCCTTATAATATTATTAAAAAGGCTTAATATACGACTTTTTTACCTAATTTAAGCTATGCCGATTACAAAGCTAATGATATAAGTTATCTAAAATTGACTCGCAAGTCTATTCTAAACTTTTAGGCTATAGGAATATAATTACTCTCGATTTATAAATCGCGTATAGCAGAAAAAAACTTTATAAAGAGTAAATATAAAGTATTAAAAAGAAAGCTAACCTTCTTAAAATATCTAAGTTTTGTGCTACTAAGTTATCTTTACCATTATCTCCTTTACACGTATATAGGCTATTATAAATTTCTATTCTTATATATTTATAATATTGCGGTTATCGCTTCGTGTTTCTAAATAATCTCTAAATAGTCTAGTATACGCGTTGTCTCCCGTTACCGTAATAATTATAATAATGGCTCTTAAGTAAATACTGTTTATTTTTAACACAAGATAGTTCTTTATATCTTAACTCTTCTAGTTAATACAAATAAAATTAATTTATAAATATTAAATACTAATTTAATAGTAAATATTAATAATATTAAAAATTTTTATAAGTAGGTTTTTAGGAAGTTTCGCTCTAAATATACTATTTTTAGTAATAAGTCTATTAATTATAAACTATATTTTAGCGTCTCTTAAAGTAGGCTTTTTAAAATATATATAATTAGCTTAACTTATTCTTTAAACGTAGCTAAGTGCTATACATTTTATATTCTATCCCTTAGGTATAACTATCCTCTTAATCCTATCTATTAACTAGAAGTATTTCTTAACTGTATTAGTTTTAAACTTATACAAAAAGTACTATTTATAGTTATATAAGTAGTTATTAAAATAATATTTTAGTTTAAAATACTATATTTACTAAGAAATTACTCGCCTAAATAGTAACTGTTTTATAAAGTGCTTTATATATAATACGAGCTGTATATTATACGTAATAGCTATTTCTTATTCCAGAGTCCTAAATCCTTTCCCGCTACTATAAATAAGAATTTAGTGCTAAAAAGCGTAATACTATTTAAAATATTATTTTTATATAATTTTTAGTAGGTTTTATAACTACTATAAGTTTCTATAAAAGAATCTTAAGCTAATAACTACCTTATTTAGCTCTAAAATACGGGTTAAGTACTTTTAGTAATTATTTAACTTATAAATATATTTATATTTATATATTAATCGAATAAAAAGTGTGGCGGTAGTGGCTCGGGGCGACTATAGCTTATAAATATTCTTATTATTATAGTACTCCTTATAGTTAGAAGTCTATATATAAATAGGCTTTAGGCCTATAACTTCTAGAACTTAATCTATAATAAACTTATAAAATAGATAATAGTTACTATAGTTAAGGATTTATAAAAGTGTACTAAGTTAAATATCTCTATATAGTTTACCCTCTATATCTATTTTAGCGGACGCGAGAAGAGTATTAAAATTTATAGTTTTATAGGTATAGTATAGCATATTAAACGCGGGTATACTATATTAAGTCTAGTATTTTTACTTTAGGTAAGTTAAAGAGTATTAATATTTTATTATTTTCTAGTATTATAGAGCTAGCTATAGCCTCTACTATAATATTAACTAGTAAATCTATTAATACTAATACCTTTTAGCCTACGTTTTCTTTACTCTGGCTAGTAGGATTCTTAGCCTTACTTATTTAGGCTAGTTTATTTAACTCGTCTACTTTAACAGTTACGTAGACTAGTATTAATATAATTAAATATAAAGTAAGCTAGTAAATTAAGAAGAATAGAAAAGCTTTAGTATAGCGTTAAATATTATATAAAATTTTACTTAGTAAAAAGCTAAGTGTACGTATTTTATTAGTCTACAATCTTTAATTAGCTTAAATACTAGTTTAATAAAGACTAGAGCTATAATTTATTTTTTATAGCTCTTTTTTACCTTTAGCTAATTCTTGTATAAAAACTAAAAACTAATATTAGTTAGCACTATATTAAAGACTAGAGTTTAAGAGTATATAATTATAGTAAGCTTACCTATAATATTATATATATTATAGACTTTTAAGCCGGACTTACTATAATAAGCTAGCGCTTAGAAGTAGTAATAGTTTAGAATAAGCCTTATTATTAAAACTATATCTAGATACTATAGTACGTATATAAGATAATTTATAAATATTATCTTTTAAAAAAAGTCTTAACGTCTCTAATATAAGATCTAAGTTAGTATAAGCCAACTACTTTCTTTACTAATAGTAGTAAGAGTTACCTACTATTAATATTACTATATTAATAATTTAAGTATATGTTATAATCTTTATAAGTACTATTTCAAATTTTAGGCTTTAAAGATATTATAGTTAAATTTATCTACTATAAAGATATTAATTAATTTTATTTATTTAAAAATACCGCTTAAAAAGAAATATTATAATAAAACCTCTAAATAATTATATTAACTTTTTAAATTTTTTTAATTACTATAAGAGAAGATTTACTATATTTTTATATGTTTCTTATTTATAGTTATAACTTTTACTACTACTTTTATAATCTTAATTTTAGTTATAAGTTACTATAGAAGAAGCTCTATTACGACTTTTTTACTTTTTTTATTTATAACTATAGCTTTTACTACTACTTTTATAACTTTAACTTTAGTTTTACTCTACTATAGAAGAAGCTTTATTATATTTTTTTTATTAAAGTAATTTATTATTATAACTTTTATTATTATTTTTATAACTTTAACTTCGGCTTTGCACTATTTTAAAAAAATCTTAATAATAAAATCCTAAACTATCTTACTAGATTTATAATTAATCTCTCTATAATTTTAACTTCTTTTTATTACTACTATAGGAGAGGCTTTATTATCTTTTTTTTCTTAAATTAATATATTACTATAGCTTTTATTATTATTTTAGTAATTATAATTTTAGTTTTATACTACTTTAAAAAATTTTTTTATTATATTTCTTTTATCTATTTTATTTATAGCTATAACTTTTACTATTACTTTTATAATCTTAAATTATTTTTTATAATACTTAAAATATATAATTATTTTAGTTAGTATATACGTTTTTGTTATTTCGTAAAAAAATAGCTTATTTTTAAAATAAATATTTTATAAAAACTTCTTTATTATTTTATATAACACGCTTAATTAGTGAAATAAAAATATAAAAATATTGTAAATAATATATTAATTATTTTTAGTATAGTTTAAGTATAGACTATCTATATTAAATAGGTTTAAAAAAAATATTAAGTAAGGCGTAAACTATATTTTATAAATTACTTATTTTACTTTTAATACACGATAGTAAAAGAATATATAGATTTTTTCTTTTATTTTATGAAAATTTTTTTTTTTAGGTTTAGGTATAATATTTAAGATAGCTTAAAAGTAATGTTATAGTTTTATATAAAGAAGTAAGTAAGTAAAAGTAAAGATATATATTAAAATAGACCGATAACTATTATATACTATAGCATTTTTTACTTTAACTACTTTTTATAAAATTTATACTCTTTTAAATTAAGATTAACTTAAAAGTAATTTAAGGCTTTTATATTATAAAATAGTTAAACCTGTATACTAACGTATTAAACTAAATTAAATTAATAGCTAAAGATTCTTCTAGTATATATTAGTAAAATTTTACTTTTTATAAGTAGTGTTTAAACTTTCATATTTTAGCTTTATAAAAGAATTTATAAAAATATTAGTCTTATATATAGTTAAACTAAACTAAATAACTACTTTTTTAGCTTAAAAATTTATACTATTTGTCTATAAACCTACCTCTCTTACTCTTTTTATTACTTTAATTAATATAGATTAAATTTACCTAAAATATTTAGTTTATTTTATATATGTAAAGACTTTAAAGGGCTAAATATAAATTTTTAATTATATAAAGTATTTTTTTTATTAATTATTATAGTTAAATATATTTCTGTGCTACTCTATATATAGAATATAATATAATAAAGTATTAGATTATTACTATTTAGATAGGCTTAGAAAAGCTTATACTTAATATTATTAGGTTTTTTATTTTTAGAAGTTATAACAGTTATAGTTAAAGACGTTAAAAATTAATTAGTTTATAACTAAAGATTTTTATTTATATTATATAGAGAGCTATTTAAGTATAAGCTATAAAGTCATAAAGCTAATAAAAACAGGAGTTTAGATACTATAATACTAGTAGCTAATAATTATATATCTTAAAAAATATAATTAGATATATATATATAAATCTTTTTAAAAAATTAAAGTAATAACAACTAATATAAGAATCTAAAAAATCACTTTTTCGACACATTAAGTATGAAGGCATGCACATACTCCTCCTTTTTCAAAATCCCTTTTAGTCGCCCCGAGCTACTACAGCTACACTATTTGTTCAATTAATATATAAATATAATATATAAGAATCTAAAAATATTTATTAAAACTTACGTTCTCGAATAGAGTTTATAAATAGTTAAATAAGTAAGATAGCTAAGATAGGGAAAAGGTAATATAATAGTTTAGCTTTAGAGCAAAGCGTAGTAAATATAAAATTAGTTTAAAAAGCTTTTATTAAGCTATTTAAAAGTTATATAATTTCTCCCTTAATTAACTATATTTTTAAAATACTTAAATACTATTAAAAGAAAATATTATAAAAGCGAGTAGACTTACTTAAGTATATATATTTATAAAATCTTAAAACCTTTTATAAAGAGAAATAGTATAATAATAAAGCTAGAAGAAACTAAATAATACTTTTTACATTATACCCTTGCTTATAAATAAAATAGTTATTTTTTAGTTATTAAAAATTTTTTTTTACTATCTAAAATCTAATTAGATATTTTTAAAAAGAAAAATTTATTACTATAATATATATTATATCGTCTATTTATACGTAGTAGAAAACTATCTATACTAAAAAATATACAAAATACTTTAACTTTATATTACTTTTAATTTATATATATTTTAATATTTACTATAAATATATATATATAATATACTATGAGTAATTCTAAATACGTAGATAGTTTTATACTTAAAAATTATTATTATATTGTTCTTACCGTACGTAATTTATAAAATACCGCTTTTTATGATAAAATAGACTGTTTTTACTATAGTATTACTATTAAACTTATCTTACCGTTAGTATACTTAAAAAGGTTTTACTTAAACTTATAAGTTTTATTATAGTATTTATAAGTTACTATAAGCTCTATATTAAAAGTACTATAAAAATTTAAATAAGCTTACTACTTATATTAGTACTTTTAATCAAAAGTAGTTATTAATTTAGTTTAGTATAGTACAACCCTATATATTTTACTTATAGCTTAGAAAGTAATTTAATATAAATTATTAAATTATTTAGTCTATAGTTACGCGTAATACTAGTATAGACTAAAATAATAATAAAATACTTAGTAAGTAATAACGGATTTTTAACTTATATAATAGCTACCTTATTTTTAAAACTACTTTGTCTAATACTAAAATACTTTTATATACTCTTTTAGTACCTATAGATTATTTTATTATTTTATTTATAACCTTATATATTTATAGCTAATATACCTACTATATTACTAAAGTAGTATAGTTTAGATATTTATATAAATAATATATACTTTAAACTTTAATAACTTTTATTTTACTAATTTAAGTTTAATTTTTTATTAATATTAATATAGGATTTCTGCGTCTTAAATTTTATCTATAGTTTATTATTATAGCGTTCTCTACTACCTACTCTACTTATATCTTAATAATATCCTTTTAGCTTACTATCCTTACTAACTAAAATCAACACGTAATAACTATTTTTATTATATTATAGTTATACTACTAGCATAGTATTAGTAGTAATAAAATATAATAATAAGTACTATAATAGTAAGAATATTTATAGTAAAGCGTAGTAAGATATTATAAAGAAAAGTATAGTAGTAAATATAAGTAGTAAATATGAATAGTAGATATAAGTAATAAAAATAATAATAAAAATAAGTATTATATAATACTAGAGTTATAGTAAAGGGTTATAATATTAACCTATATAATATAACGCGGTAATAGTTACTTTATTAAACTTAAATAATAATAAACTATTTTTACTCTATAAATATATATATATATTCTCTATTATAGCTATATACTTAAAGAACCCCATAACTAGTATAGATTAGGTATCTTTCTATTTATAAAAACGATTTATAGAGCTTTAGAATTAGTAAAAAAAAGGCTAAGGCGGCTATAGCCTACTACTATAAACGAAAATATAGGCTTATTTATAACTAATATCTATACGTTTTTATTTAATAGTTAATAAGTTTATATACGTGCTATTTATAACTTAAATACTAATTATAATTATAATTTAATCTTTTTCTAAAGCGTAATACTTTATAAAAAAGATATTTTTAAGAAGTTAGTCTAGTTTATTTTAAAAAAGAGTAATTTTATTTACGCTATCGTAGAGCGATAACGTCGCTAAGTAAATAAATTAATAGCAAATAATAGGTATATATAGTAATTAATATACACGGATTTAGTATTTAGAAGCCTAACATATTACTAACTTATAATTTAATTAGTTAAATATTTAATTAATTAGGGAAGTGCTAAGACTATTTAGATATAGTAAACAGCTTAGTATTATAATAGTTTCTTATATTATAACTAGCCCGTTTTCTTCCCCTAAGAGCTTGTCTTAAAAACCCCTCTTAAGTTTAACTTAGTTTAATATACTTTCTCTACTCCCTTTATACACTGCGGTAATACGTTTCCCTATTTTAAGTTTTTATAAGCTATTTTTATTTCGTGCTCTATACTATTAAACTCGTAATTTTTTAACTTTCTTTTAAGAGAACTATAATTCCCTTCTTAACCCTCTTACTAATATCTTTATTTATACATAGAACCTTAGTTTTACCGTATTTAGTGGGCTATTTATATATTTCTAGATTCTATTCCAGCGATTTATTAAAGGGAGAGGTAAAAAGTAGAAGTAGGTAAATAAGTTGACTATAAGTAAGAGGATTTTACTTAAGTGCTTTAGAAAGATTAAAGAGCGATCTAGAATATATAAGTCTTATAAGTATATTACTTAGCTAATATATTAAAATAGTACTAGGAACTATTTATAATATATTAACGCCTTCCTGGATCTAGAAGTATAGAGATAATTTATTATTTAGTATTATTATACGCTAGATTTATACAAGCCCTTTTTATATTTTTAGTATAGAGGTAAGTATATCTATAGGCGTATAAAAGGTTAATAAAAGCTTATAAAACTAATCTTAGTTTTTTTAGCGTAGCTAAAATATTTCTTTATATTTATTTATAAGAGCTGTATTAACTTTATGTACGCTACGTTCTTAGTTAATATAAGTAGGTAAAAACAGAGGCGCTATAACCAGGGCCTATTAAATATAGAATTTTTTAAATTTTATAGTAGTAGAGCGATAACTTAATAGATAATAACTTATTAGATAGTAGCTATAATAGCAGTAGGACAACAACTATAAAATAATAATAAAGTATTTATAAGTTATTATTATTTTAGGTAAAACTATAGGCCGTATAGCGCGTTTAAAATAATAACTATAATAACTTTTTCTCCTTTTTATAAATACTATATACTTAAAGTCTAAAAATCTTTTATTATTATTATTATATCTACAACGTTAGCATTTTAGTATCTAATAATTAAGCCGAGTAACCCCTAGCGTATAGTATAGGCTTTTACTAATAGTAATAACTAGCTAAGTTATATTAAAAACTATTTTAACTTCTATCTTTACGCAGTATAGTAGACTAGTTTATTTAATAAACTAGATTTTTTAGTTAATATTTTTAATTCTAATTTAATTTTAATACGCTTTTTTTTATTTAAGATAAACGTAATCCTTAGTCTTAATAGTACTTATAAAAAGGTTAAGGTTTACTTTTAATTATATAGTAATATAGTAGGCTTTATAGTATAATAGCGTAAAAAGAGTAAAACTCTTATATCTAAAATAGAGAACGGCGGCGGCAGTAGTAGTAGTAGTAGTAATAATAATAATAATAATAATAGTACTTTAATAAAAAAAAAAGACTATTTTAAAGTAGTAAAGGAAGCAAAGTTTTAGTAAAAAAAGTTTATTAAAGTAGTTAGAATTATTTAGGCGCGGGGATATATATATATATAAAAGTAGAGTAGGTAGTAGTAATAAAAAAAAGTAAGCTATAGTACTGTAAAGTAGTTATAAAAACTTACTATTAAGAGAGTTAGTAATTATTATAAAAAAATTAAAATATTTTATAGGGAGTACTATACTATATTTTAATATTTTAATTACTATCTGTCTAAAAAGATTATAGATTATTAGCGCTAGTAAAAAAGTTATTATAGTTACTACGTAAGAAGCTTATTAAAAGTTAATTAATTACGTAATATAGTAAAAGTTTAAATAACTAGTCTAAGGTCGCGTAACGTTACGGTAATAACTCTAGGGGAGAAGGGTATAGCTAAAATATATATACTCTCTCTTAGTACATAACGTATAGATAAAATACTCTTAGTACTAGTCTACGCTCTTGTCTTTAGTTTAAACGCTTTTATGATTAGTATTATTACGCTAGCAGCTATATAGTTAGTAGAAAAAGCTATTAGAAATAGACTTAGCTATATTTTAGTTATTTTTAGGGCGTATATAGGTCTTTACTATAATATATTATAGTACTTTCTGCTCCTTATATTACTTAGTAGTCTTATAACTATTATCTAAAATAGTTAGTTAAGTTAAAAGATTAGGACAGAAAAGACTAGGCTAAAGTAAAGAAAATAAAATCTAGAGAGTATAGTAGAGAAAATAGAGATAACTAAAAGTATACTATTTAAGAAAAGGGTAAAAGGCTAAAATAGTATTTAAAAGAGAAGTGTTACTATAGGCTTTTTAAAAATTGATTAATCTAGTAAGGCTCTACTATAGACTTTAAAAAATAGTGTAAACCTTTAATTAAAATATATAAAAGATACATTAGATTATATAATTTATATTATAATCATAGTTATAATAATTATTTTCTTTTTTAGTATAGAGTTCTAAAACCACTTTAAAGATTTTATAATTACTTATCTAACGTTATAGGATTATTTATTAGTATTTATATTACCTATAGTAGTTTTAATATACCGCTACTTATTTCTAAACTTTTTACTAATATATATTTTACTAGAATAGTTATCTTTAGTAGTAGACTAATTATTATTTCTTTTTTTTATTTCTATATTATTAATTCTAGTTTAGTATTTAGCTGTAACTTTCTCCTTAGTAGTACTATTATCTAAGCCTTTCCCGGTCTTAATTTAATTTTATAGTTTATTTTATTATTTTTATATTATAGTATTTTTAGTTCTCGACTATCTTTAGCGCATTTTTTAGTTTCTTAGGTATTTTTTTTTAAATAATACTAGCGATTACTATATAAAACTTCTAGTAAATATTATAAAGAAAGAAATAGATAGCGGATTTACTTTAAGGTATAAATATAATAGTAGTAGGGCTAGTCTTTACGGTAGTTTATAGGTTATAAAATATTAACTATCTAACCCCTAAGACTAGCTATAGATAGAGTATTATAGTAAAGTTTTAATAGGTTATAGTTACTATAATTATATATATAAAAAGCGTCTGGTTTAATATTTTACTAGCACTTACTATTATATTTAGGGCTATACTAGGGTTGTTCTAGTATAGCGCTATAGAGAGATAAGTTTTTAATTATAATTTAGCTAAGTACAGTATATAGATATACTAGAATAAAAATAATATTTATTAGATTAACGGGTATAGCTAGACTATAGAGCTAAAAGAGATTAATAATAAATATAAAAGACTTTAAAGTATTTAAATTTTAAAAGTAAACTAGCTAAGATATTTATAAGATATTAGTAGTAGGTATTCTGCTTACTATTTATTAAACTAAGAGCTAGTATAGTGTTCTAGCGTCTATACTACTAGTTTACTTAGTCTTTAGTATAAAGGTCTTAATTATTAATAGAGAAAATTGCTCTTTATTTCTTATAAGAAACTTTAAATTATTTAAGTATAGTTAGCGCTACGTTAACTTATAATTTCTAGTATCTATTTTATTATCTTTTAGCTTCCGCTTTTACGTAGTTAAAATGTAGGAAGCTCCTTTATAAATCTATTATTTATTACTCTTAAGTAGAATAGTTTTAATAATTTGTCTTGTCTACTATATCGAATTAGAATATAAGGTCTCTAAGGACTTTTCTTATCTTAATCTACCTTTAACTATTCTTAGTCTTATATAAGCTGTTTAGCTAGCTAATATATTATCTTATTTTAAGTAAATTGTAGTAATTTTTAGTTTTTTATTTTAACGCGCTATTTAAATCTCTCTTATAGGTTTTTTTTATATTCTTAGCAGTCGATACTACGATAATTTCTCTAGATTTAATATTAAGAATAGAATCAAACTCCCTTTAGAGACTAACCTATAAAAATAAAGTATATTATTTTATAATACTAGTTTAGAGTGCTATATATTAAAGAAAGAATTTCTAGACTTAAATGTAGAGAGCTTAAGTAAGAATTAGTATATTAAATTAAGAATATACGCGGCAGATAATAATTTAGTTATATAAAGAGCGGAGAGGATAAGAAAGAAACTTAAATAATTAAGTATAACTTTACGTAATAATAAAAGGAGAAGTATTATTATTATTACTTATAGTATATTTATAAAATTTTTATTTAGTAAAAGGAATATTAATTTACCTAAAGCTAGATAAAAGTCTTATATAATTAGTAGTAATAAACAGAATAAAATAATATTAACTATAGCTAAAAAAGTTAAGAATTATAGCTATTAGGGTTAATATACTCTTTAAGAAATAAGTAACGAGAGAGACTGTCTTAATTTAATAATAATACACTATTAATATATTTAACGTTTTTTAGTTTTTTTAAGTTATATACTTAATTAAAAATAAACTTATTTCTAGCGTAAGTAAGTAGAGTTATTTATACGCTAATAGTAAATAGGGGTATTAATTTAGTATTATAAAATTTAAAGAAGTAGTACAGACTTATATAAAACTAATTTAATTATAGTATATAAGCGGTTTTTATATTATACGTTACTACTATAGGTAGAGAGGGCAATCGATTTAATATAGCCATATTTTTATAATATTATAAAAAATAGTATATAAGAGTAAAGGTAGTTTATTATTATTTATACTTAATAGAGTAATCGTCGCCGCGTTATATTATATAGGCTAATAATATAGGGGGGTGACAAGAAAAAAGAGTAATAGAAAAAGACTAGTTTTTAAAAGTTTAATAACTCTATTAATATTAAATTTAAAAATTTATAAGAAAAAATAAGTTATAGTACAATATATAAAATATAGAATAATAAAACTAAATTAGGCTTAGGGTATTTATAGCCTTAATTATAGAGTCTTAAACCTAAGATATATTTTTTTCTTCTTAAATTTACGTCTCTATAACTTTTTAATTAGCGTATAAAATTAGGTATAATATATATATATTTTAGTAACTACGATATAGTATTTATAAAATAAATATTAGATATTCACTCCTAAGCAGAAGTATAAAAGGCTTATTTATTTTTTTATATTTTATTTTTATCGCGTTTTACCCCGCCTATTAATATTATAAACTAATAACGTTATTATAGACTTATTACGTAATTTAAAATAATATTTTTCCGCCTAATTCTACGTAAGCCTTTATATTACCTATTAAATTTCTTACTAAGATAATAATACTATAAAAGCCTATTAAAGTAAGTTACGTATACACCCGGCTTACCTAGCAGTCTTATAAAATAAAAAAAGCTATACCTACTATTATTAGTACCTACGCCGCTTATAGGCAAGAAAAAAAAAATACCTACCGCCTAGTTAGCAATACCTACTAGTTAAAAATAAAAGCGTACTTAGTATCGCCCGGCCCTATAGTAATATATTACTTAATTAAGGGTATTCTAAATTTTAAGCGCGTACTCCTAAACGCGTATTATTTTATTTACTTAGTTTTAATATTATCTAAAACTTACTATAAGTTCCTTATACTATTTACCCTTTTTTACCTTTTATATATACCTTATAGTCTTTGTTTAAATAAGAAAGCTCTCCTTTACGCGTTAGTCCTTTTAGTAGTATACGCTAAGCACGCAGCTAAATATATAAAGAGTAATAAACCTTTACTTTTTAGTTTAGCTAGCAGCTATTTTAGGTACTATTTTAATAAGTTACTTATAAAAGAATTTATCGATTACTAGAGTACTATAGACTACTTTTAGAGCCAGAGTTATAGTATTACTATACTATTATTATATAATCTTATTAATAAAGAGCGCGTCTATAATAAAAATAATAGGTAATAGTTTCTTATTAGTAGCTTAAGGCATAACAGCAGTAACAGTAACGGTATAAAAACGACTTAAAAAAAACTAAATAGATATTTAGTAGAACTTTAAAAAGTAGAAGATAATATAGTATAAAGTATAAAATAAATAGCTAGACTTACTTAAAGACTAGATATTATAGGCTCTAGATATTAGCCTAATAACTCTATTAGTCCTAAAGTTTATACGCCCAGTAACACCTAATCGCCTTATATATAATTATAAGTAGGAATTACTAATAACCTCTAAAATAATTATAAGTAGTCGCTAATCTATAAATATAGATTAAAGTATAAGTATTACTATATTTAATAGAGCACTATAACCCTCGCTAAAAGAAAGGAGTATAATTTTTAAGAGTTTAAAATTTATACTATTTATATATAACCTCGTTAGTATTGTATAAGCTATTTAGTATTTATTAAGTTCTCGTTGTTATATTGTGCCGCGGCTTTATAAAGCTCGCGAAGTACGTTAATTAAAATATTAGATATTATTTTTTATCTAAATATTTAGTATTTTAAATTTAGACTTTAAAATTTTACTTTAGAGATTTAAGCCATTATATAATAAACTATATATTTAACTTATTTTTAAAAATATAAAATACTAGATTAAAGTAAAACTATATTATAAGTTTAAAAATAAATTAACTATTTAATTTACTATTCTAATAAACTAGTAACAGGCTAATAGGTATTTTAATTTTTATTAATTTAAAGTCTTATAACTTCTTCTATAGCAATAATAATAAATTAAATATTATTTTAAATATTAGACTATAAAAAATACAAAACGGCTAATATTTTAGTATTACCTAATTAGGTTAGTTAAATTTTAAGTATATATTATCTAATAATAATAATATATTATTATTTATAAATTTTGCCTGATATACTTAAAATTATATATAAAATTATATAAAATATAAATTACGTAATATATATTACATAGTTTTCTAATTTTAACTATTTTTTTATCTTAATAAAATATAAGATACTTTAAGGAAGATATTATTAATCTATACTATAAATATTAATATAAATAATAGATATAAAATAGTAATATATATATATTTTATAGCTAATTTTATACACTAGTTAATGAGTTACAAAGACGTAAAGTTAGGTAAAAATAAAGTCTTAAGTTTAAGACTATATAATTAAGGCTATAAATACGCTAAGCCTAGATTAGTTTTATTATATTATATTTTATAACTCTTTCTATAACTTATTTTTTTTTATAAATTTTTAAATGTAATATTTATTAAGTTATTAAACTTTTAAAAACTAGTCTTTTTTGATTACTCTTTTTTCGTGTCACCCCCCTGTATAATCCTTTACTATAACTCTAGTACTATATTATATTTATTTTTATTATTACGTCTACTATTTATATTTATTCCTGCGCTTCCTTTTATAGTATTTTATTATATTTTACTATAAATATTCTTACTATTATAATAATTATTATTATACCCCGCCGCCGCTAATGCTGTACTAGTAGTATAGCTATAATATAATAAAAATAGTTATTATCTATTAACCTTAATTAGTAAGAGTAGTAAACTAAAAGGATATTATTAAGGTATAAATAAACTAGGTAGTAGAGGATACTATAATAGTAAAAAGTAAATAAAATTTAAAAAAGTAAAATAAAAGTTACTAATACTTAAAGCGTATATTTTTTTATATAAAAATCTAAGCTATACCTCTTTAGTAACGTAGTAGGTATATAAGCTATAAATATAGAAGGTTATAAATAAAATAATAAGATAATCTATAGGGACTAAAAGGTTATATTAAAATATTTTAGTAATAAAAAGAGTAGTTTTAAAAATAAGTTAACTATTATATATATTAGAAATTCGGTATTACTTACTACACGTTTTATTATTATTTTAGCCTATACCAGTACTATACGCAGCTATAAACTTAGTAATTTAATAATTTATATTAAATTATTTTATAAGCTATAAGTAAAATATAAAGAATTATATTATACTAAACTAAATTAGTAACTACTTTAAATTAAAAGTACTAATATAGGTAGCAATCTTATTTAAATTTTTATAGTACTTTTAATATAAAACTTATAATAATTTATAAGTACTATAGTAAGACTTATAGATATAGGGAAAATCTTTTTAAATCTACTAATAATAAAAAGAGTTTAATAGTAATATTATAATAAAAAAAGTTTAATTTATAATAAAAAAAGGTATTTTGGAAATTGGGTACAGTAAGAATAATATAATAGTAATTTTTAGATATAAAGCTATTTCTATATTAAAAATTACTTATACTATATTATATATATATTACTATAATAAATACTAAAATATATATAGAGTATAAGTAGTATACAATTAAAATACCCTTTATATTTTTTAGTATAAGTAGTTTTCCGCTATATATAGATAGATATTATAATATAAATTATAATACTAAATTTTCCTTTTTAGAAATATTTGATTAGATTTTAGACGGTAAAAAAAAACCACTAATAATTAAAAAACGGCCATCTTATGTATAAGAAAGGCTATAATATAAAAGATATTATTTAACTTCTCTTAGCTTTATTATTATACTATTTTTTTATATAAGTTTTTAATATTTTATAAATATATATACTTAAATATTTCTACTTATTATAATAATAATGTTTTAATAGTATTTAAGTATTTTAAAAATATAGTTAATTAATGTAAAAACACTATAACTTTTAAATAGCATAATAAGAGTTTTTTAAACTAATTCTATATTTACTATATCGTATTTTAAAGTTAAACTATTATATTACTTTTTCTCTATTTTAACTATTTTACTTATTTAGCTATTTATAAGCTCTATTAAAATACGTAGGTTTTAATAAATATTTTTAAATTCTAGTATTACTAGTTGTTACTTTTATTTTTTTAACATGTTTTATATGCGTACGTCTAATTATTTTTTTTAAAATATATAATTTTTAATTATTAGTATTATAGTATCTAAATCCCTACTTTCTTAATTTTATAATTTTATAATTTATACTTAAGTAGCTCTTTATATAATATAAATATAAAGTTGTTACTATAAACTAATTAATTTTAAACGCGTTTTACTACGGCTATTATAATTTCTAAAAAGTAAAAAATTTTATAATATTAAGTATAAGCTTTTGTAAGCCTATTATAATTGTAATAATTTAATAACTTATTATATTATATTTCATATGTAGGATAGTACAGATATATATTTAATTATAATAATTAATAAAAAAATAGTTAGTATAATAGAAAATTTATATTTAGTACTTTAAAATTTTAATATATATAAAATATAATAAATACTTTAAGTAAATATAATCTATATTAATTAAAAAAATAAAAGAGAGTAAGGGTACTAGAATTAATAGTTAGGTATTATATATTCTTAAACTAAAAAAGTAGTTATTTATCTTAGCTTAGCTATATATAAAATTAATATCGTTATAGATTCTCTTATAAAGCTAAAATATAAAAGTTTAAAAACTATTTATAAAAAATAGAATTTTACTAATATACGCTAAAAAAATCTTTAACTATTAGCCTAATATAGTGTAATATATTAGTATATAGATTTCACAATTTTATAATATAAATATTTTAAATTACTTTTAAGGCAGTCTTAATTTAAAAGAGTATAAATTTTATAAAAAGTAGCTAAGGTAAACAACGCTATAGTATATAATTGTTATAAGTTTAGTATATATTTTTATTATTATTTTTTTACTTTTTTGAATAAGGCAAAAACGTTACTTTTAAGCTATTTTATATATTATACGTAGACCTACAAGGAAAGATTTTTAGTAAAATAAATATAGAAATATATATATATTTTTACAAAAATTTAGTAAAAGTAATATATGTACTTTAGAAAATATAATTTATATTTTAGGTAGTATTTTTTTAAACGTATTTAATATAAATAGCTTACGCCTAGATTATACTAAAAATAATTTATATATTATTTATAATACTACTATATGTTTATTTAAATTATTAACTATATTATATAAAATAATAGAGAAGTTCTTATAAAATATCTTGTTTAAAAATAAACTATTCTTTAGCTAAAAATAAAAAGGTATATACTAATTAAAAGAGTTAACTATTTTAAATATTAAAAAAAATAATCTAAGGTTTTAAAAGCAATAGTAAAAGCTATAGCTATAAATAAAAAAATATAATACAATAGAATTTCTCTTAAAGTAATATAAAACTAAAATTAAAGTTGCTAAAATAGTAGTAAAGGCTATAGTAATAAATTAATATAATAAAATAATATAATGGAATTTCTTTTATAGTAGTAACTCAAAGCAGTTAAAATTATAAAAATAGTAGTTATAAAATTAGTAATATAGTTTAAAGTTTTTTTTTATAAAGTTTTTTCTAAAATAGCGCAGAGCTAAAGTTAAAATTATAAAGATAGTAATAAAAGCTATAGTAATAAATTTATTTAATAAAAAAAATCTAATAAAACTTCTTCTATAGTAGAATAAAACTAAAGTTAAAATTATAAAAATAATAGTAAAAGCTATAATTATGAATAAAAAATGGAAAAGAAACGTAATAGAGTTTTTTTTTATAGTAACTTAAAGCTGAAGTTAAGGTTATAAAATTAGTAGTAAAAGCTATAGCTATTAATAAAAAATATAAAAAAATATAATAGAGCTTCTTTTATAGTAATTAAAGAAGTTAAACAGTTAGTAAAATTATTTAGGGCTTTTCTTATAATATTTCTCCATAAGCGGTATTTTTAAATATATAAAAGTAATTAATATCTTTATAGTAGATAAGTTTAATTATAATATTTTTAATACCTAAAATTTTAAATAGTATGTATAAAGATTATAATATATACTTAGATTATTAATATAGTAATATTTATAGTAGGTAGCCCTTACTACTATTGGTAGAGAGGGTAGTTAGCCCGTACTAATTTAAACCTTACGCCGAAGGCGATAGTTTATAAATATAATTAAAGAAAAGAGTACTATATATAGTTTCTAGATAGAGTATAGACTTACTAAGTATAGTTACTAGTATAGCTTTATTAGCGCTTATCTCTTATAAATAATCTAGAACTTATAACTATTAAAGGTTAAACTAAAGTACCTCTCTATAGCCCTAGAGATTATAGTATCTACGTAAGAAGCCGCTAGTCGTTTAATTATATAATAGCTATATTACTTAAATATATAGACTTTTTCTGCCTTTAGATACGCTTATAATAACGGCGTTTTACTAGTAATACTTAGTTAAATCTACTTATTAAAGTATAACTTTTACATTTTAGGCCTACCGCGTTTTATTTTATTTTTTATTTTTTCTATTATATTATATTCACTTTTAATAAGGTAAGACTAGCGCTTACTAGAGCTTAGTCTAAAAATCGGTACTAATAGACATAAAAAAGTATAAAAACATAGTAGGCCTTATTAGGTTTTTTATTTAATTAGCGGAGAGAATAATAGAAGGTACTAAAATTTAAAAGTATTATAATACTATATCTCTACGTTATAAAATAGATATTGTTATATATTAGATTATATCTTAAAGTATATAGAATTCCTTTATTATAGCTAGTTTTAACGCTAAAAGCGCGTTAGTTAACTAAATAAATACTAGCTTATATATTATTACTACTTCTAATTTTTAGTTAGATTTAATAATAATCCGAACGTTTATATAATCTATATAACTATATATTTTATTATAAAATACCTACAGATGTATAACATAAAATATATAGAATTATTATATATTAGCCTATATTAGTAGTTCGCTTTTATTAAAAGTACTAATTAATAAAATAGTTTTATATAAAATCGCGTCCCGTAGTAGGTATAGGGCTAGTAATAGCTTTTAAGTAGTAGAGAAAGATTTAATAACTTAGACAAGACTATTCTATAAAAGTTTAAAATAATAAAGACGTAATATTAGTATTATAAAGAGGAAAGCCTATTATAGTATAATATAAAATGCTGTATAAATTAAGCGCAGAGGTAATAATATAAATATAGTAATATTTACTATACGTATAAACTTTTCGATTACTAAAAGTTAAAATATCCCTTATTTATTTTAGTATATAGTATATCTTACTATATGGTAAGAAATATTACTCTTAGTATTTACCTTACGCTATTTAATAAAGCTAAGTACTATTCTATTTATCGCTTAGCTTATTTGTGTAAGATGGCTGCTAAGAGTAGTATAGGGAAAATCTAGTAGCGCGCTAAGGGGAATCTGTTAGCTAGATAGAGGTAATAATATTAGCTAAGTAGAATCTAGCCGCGATACCCCTTAGCGCTTTTAAAAAATAACTTCACTTCTATAAATATATAAAGTAAAAAAAGGAACTGTTAAATCTTAGTTTAATATTACTAAAAAACTATTCTATAAACTAGGTTTCTATAAATAACCCCTCTTATAGCGTTTATAGCTGTTATATAGTAAATTTTAATCTTTATAATTAAGTATTAAAAACTTCTTTTAAACGTATAGTAATAGCTAAAGTCTTTTTAAATTTTTTTTATAGTTTTTAGTTTACTTTTTTAAGATACACTAGTTCCCTTTTTACGTACTATTAGCATTCTAATTTAACTAATACTTATATTCTTATTTCCTCTCTTATATAACTTAATAGGGCATTTTTTAATAGCTATTTAATTAGAACTCTAAAACTAATATTTATTTTACTAATAGTTAACGCTATAGCACTATTTAATATATTTAAAGAGTTAACAGAATTTCCTTATTTTACTAAAATAGTTTTAAAAGTTTTTTTTAATACTATTATATAACTCTTTATATACGTTAATAGAAAAATTACTTATACTTTTTTAAAAATAAATATTTTTTTAAGGAAAAATCTCTAAGTGTATAGATTATCTAGACTTGAAAAGAAATACACTTAAGCTAGCTCTATAATAATACTATATCTACTTTTTAAAACTTATTAGCTTTTTTAGATATAAAAACTAGTTTATATTATATAAATATTTTAATAGTTCCTTATAATACTTTATTCTCTACTCTTATTATTTTATATTACTTAGGCGTATTAGAACTATAGATTAGTAAAAAATATAAATTCCTATAAATATAATTTATATAATTTTTTTTATAAAATCTACGATATATTTTTATAGTTATTTAAAGTACTAAAATAGCCTCTTACTATTATTAAAAATATTTTAAGTGCTTAATAGTAATAAGCAATAAAATACCAATATATAAAATAGAGACTAGTTTTAATTACTATTTTTAAGCTAATAAAAGACTTCTATTATACTAGAAAAGAATTAGATATACGTAAAACTAGTAACGTTATTAAAGATATTAATATGACTTTATTATTAACTAGTAGATTTTTTAACAGTAAGGTTAAAAACTAACTAAACTAAGCCGCTTTAAATCGTTATTACTAATTATTCTACACTACCTATTTTAGTGGTAGTTAGATCTGCTAATTAGTATCTTTAAATATAGGTGTAATAATATCTTAAATAATAAATAGTTAAGTTCTTACCTATTCCTCTACTCTTACTTTATATACCTAGTACCTTACGTAATTATAACTCTAAAAATGTTTAGCTTTACCGTTATCTATAAATAGCTTACTAACCTATTCGCCTCGCTCTATTTATTCTAAAACTCGTCTATTAATAAATACTATAAACTAAGTACCATTAACCGCTTTAGTCTATAAATATAAACTATTGCTTACTATAGTAGAATAATAATATAGAACTATATCCCTAATTAAATAAATTTAGTATAGTAAAAATAATATATATTAAATAAAGATAATATAAAAAATACTATCTTTATAGATAACGTAATACTATTACTTTATTTTCTCTTTATTTATACCGGTCTAAGCACCTCCGTAGAAGTTGAAAAATCTAAATTAAACCTAGTAATAAGTCTAGCTAATATTTTATAGATTAAACTAGTATTTATATATTAACTAGTAGTAATACTAAGATTTTAATATAATTTCTATGCTATCTACGCTTAACGTTAATTATATACTAAAACTATTAAAATCTATAAAAACTTTTTTATATATACTTACCTTATTATTGCGATTTACGTAAAATATTTTACTAAAACCTCATATCTAATTTATCTTTTTAGTAAAGTTTTCCACTCCGCCTAAGTAGCCTATTTATAGACTTATTATTATTTATATAGTTATTAGCATCCCTATTATCCTCCTAGTACTCTATATAGTAATTTAGCCTTTATAAAGATTTAGATTAAATTAAATTAGTTCTATAAAAGATATAGAGCTTAAATAAAATATTTTTAAAATTATAGTAGGTATATTATACTACTTTAGATTATTAATATAGCTAAATTATTATTATACGTAGTATTTAAACTTTCTTTAAAAAATATATACTTTTAAAACGTACTTAACCTTATATTTATCTTCTTTATTTTTTTAAGTAGAAAAAGCTAAATTAAACTAAAAGTATACCGCTAGAGCGTACTTAAACTAAATTCTAGACGGTAACTTCTTATAAAAGTTTATACTTTAAAAATATTTATTTTACTTATTTACCTTAGCTGTTTTAGTTTTTAAAAATATTATATTATATATTTATTTATTAGAATTTATAGGTAATTACCCCCTAAATAGTTAATCTTATTAATATACTTTTAATCTCTATTATCGCTTTAATTATTAAGAGTATTATTATTATTAAAACTATTACTATATAATAATAGTAGTATATTATCTTTACTTTTATTTTAATTTAATATAAATTCCGAAATCAGTAAAGAGTCCAAGCTAGTAAAAAATTAAGCTTTAAATAGAGTAAATTAGAACATTAACCTCTTTTCTTAGTTTTAAAATATATTACTTTTATTAATAAATGTATATTTTAGATTTTCTATCTTTTATCTTTTATCTTAATAGCCGTCTCCGCTTAGTTGGCCTAACTCTCCCTTTATCTACTAATCTAGACCTTTTAAGAGTATTTTTAAAATTAATATAGTAGACGTCTTTAAGATAAAACTAAAGCTTCCTTAATAATATAAATAACTCTCCATAATAAAGCTTACTTAGAGAGTATATTAGTATTTTAAAGTGTTTAAAATACTAATTATAAATATAATTTTTTTATTTAGCTATTTTAAGAAACAGCCGTATTTACTCTTTAGAGGGTAAAAACTTATCGCCTAAATAGTTAAGACAAAATTTTAAAGTAGTAAGTATTTTACTATAAGTTAATAGCTTATACTATATAGAGATTATATTAGACTTATTTAAATAGGCTTAGTAATAAGCGTTCTATTCTTTTTAGTTAATAAACCATTTACTATAGAGAAACTAAAACTCCATAAACTTATTACTTTTTATAAACTACTTTTAATAATAACGGAGTATATACTTTTACTATATAATAGTCAATTAACGATTTGAAATTCTTTAATTAGACGCTATATTATAAATAATAAATATAATTATATACTTATTAATCTTTTATATAGAGTCTATTTATAGATAGTATTATATATTTAACTTAAAACCTAGTTAATACGCTACTTCCTCTTCTTATCAATAGAGCTTAATTAAATTTTTAAAAATAATCTTGTCTTTATTACTACGTATAGGGGTCTTAGTAAATATATTAAATACTAAATAATTACCTACCTATATAAGTTTATATACTTATTAAAATATAGTTCTATAATAGCTAGTATATTTTTTGTTATAGACGTTAACTTTACTTATAGGTTAAATAGGCTATTTTTTTTAACACGTATAAAGCGCTTCTAAAATTAGCTTTTATTTTTTAGCATATAATTTCTTATATTTATTTTTTAATACTGCGTTATCTAAAGAAAAGTTTTTTAGTTTTATTTTAATATTTTTAAACTTAGCGCTTTACTTAGACTTATACTATTTTTTTACTAGTAGTAACTACTATAGCTTTAAATTCTAAATAATAAGTAGGAAACGAAAAAGATCTATAATATTTATATAATAGTCTTTATTATAAAAAAATAGTGTAGCTGTATACTCTAGTATTATTAGTTATATAATAATTATAATATACTGCTAGATTACACTATTTATTTTATTTTATTCTTATATTCTATAAATAGTTTTTATTTATATATAGTATAAGATAGATATATAAAATATTATAAAATAGTATATATACTAGTAAGAATTAGACCCTCTACTCTAAAATTATCTATTATTAGGGGTTTATTATAGCCGGTATAAAAGTCCTATTTTTAAAAATATTAGCTAAATACGCTTATAGTCTTTATTTTTCTATTACTTTTTTTTCAAGAACGGTATGTCTAAAACGCTTAAATTTTAGTAAAATTAAATTATTTACTTATTTTATAGAGGTTCTAGTATTAAAATTTTATTTATTAACTTATAATCTCTAAATATATTTCTGGCTATATATATAGTAATAATTATAAGTATTAAATTATAAAATAGTAAATAAGTTTTAATACTTTTATATAATACGTATTCTAGTCTATTTTAAAATTAGTATTAGGTATATACGTAATAAAATTTTTTTTTTACCTCTTATATAGAGTAACCGTATTATATTTAATATTTTACTAAAGTTATATAGTAAATTTTATATTATTATATTTATTATAAAAAACAGTAGATATTATTTTCTAACCTATAACTATTAATTTATACAAGCTATAGTAAAATAGACTTATCTAAAAATATAAGCCTCTACTAAATTTAAGGTAATATATAGATTTTATAAATTTACTAATTCTTAAAGTACTAAAAATATAAGCTATAATAATAGTTTATATTTTAACTCTACGCCGTAGATTTAAAAGTATAAACTAATTATTCTTGTACTACTATATTTATAGGTAAAAAAAATATATTTATAAGCTATATCTCTACAGTTTTTTTTAAAGGGCAGATTAAAAATATTATATAACTTATACTTAATAAACTATTTAATCTAATTAGTACTAATACTATAAAACGCCTAAATAGCTATAGTAAACTTATATTTAAGCTAAATAGTATTACGTTTAGGCTTATTATATTTACTAGCTCTTTTTTCTTTTTTTCTTTATTTATCTCTTTACTATCCTATTTCTTTTTTATCTTAGCTCGCCTCTAGCTAGTAGTAAAGTCCTTATAGTACTAACCTATAGTTTATAAGTTTAGCTTTTTATTATTATACTTACCCTTAATTTTAAGGGTAATAAGTATAACGTAGTTTTTAAATATTTTAATATTATTTAGGTTTACCTATAGATTTAACTTTTTATATCTAGTATTAAAATTGTACGTTAATAAAATATACTAGTTTTAAAAATACTATTATAGATTTACTAATTCTATATCTCTAATATACGCTTATAGTTTTTTTTATTTTTAATTAAAGTACTTTTAGAATATACTTTCTCTTAATAATATTATTTTTTTAATAGCTACGTTATAGTTAGTATACTTAAAGAAGGCCTCTAAAAAAATCTTTTATAGTATTTTAATAGTATAAAACGCTATAGTATAAAAAATAAAATAAAAATAATATAAAATTTTAAAACTAATAGTAATACTACTAAGAAGATATTAGTCTTATAGTAATAGCTAAAGTAGTTAAATAAATTTAACTTAGTAGTATAACAGTGCCTCTATACTATAAAAATATAGTATAACCTAACTTACTAAAAAGGAATAGCGCTATATTATAAAATACTAGAGAGAGTATAGTAAGGGGTTCTATTTTATTCTTAATTTTTAAATATAATTTTATCTCTCTTCTAAAATAAGCTCTAGAGTTTAAAATCTATCTCTAAGTATTCTTTTTATCTAGACTTAATAGAATTATAATAGACTATCTAACTTATTAAATTAGAACAATTAGTTATTAGTAGAGCGCAGGGTAATGTCGCTAAGTAGTAAATAAGTAGCCTAAAAGGTAGGTAAGCTAAGAGTAATAAGCGCCTAAGTAAAACAGTACCGCTTACTAGCTATAGTAAGAAAGAGAGCGCTAGAGAAATTTAACTGTCTACCTTATTAGGTAATAAACTACTCATTTAATTAACGTACTTTAGAAGTTTTATAAATCCGCGGTATAATATAATAATAAGAACTTAATAAATACTTAATAGCTTATATATAATAAGGCTATGTAAGAGTAGTATAAATTTTAAACTCTTAAAAGTTATATTTTTTTTTTTTGTAAAAGTAAGGTATTTTACTAAATATAGTAACGCTCCGCTTATATTTTAATTATATATTTCTAGATTAGTAACTACATATATTTATCTTTAACGTTAGTAGTAATTACTACTTATAAATATATATAACGTAGTTAGCCTAGGGGGTTACTAAATATATAAATTTTAAAACTAAAAAGAGTTATTAGACTATTACCTAGAGTCTATATAACTAAATATTTAACTTTTAAGCTAGTAAGTTAAGCTATCTATTCTATACTTTATACTATATTATTAACTTTTACTTAAAGGTACTTTACCGTATTATATTTCTATAAGTCTTTTTTATTTTTAAAATATTTTATTACTATATTAATCTTAGCTAGGTTACTATCTATTATACTATCTATTATACTAACTACTCTTAGTAGCAGTAATACTCTAAGTAAAAATAAAATCTAAAGTTAACTAGAACGCGATTTTTCTACTTATATACGGCTTATTAATAAATTCTATACTAATCTACGCATATACGACTTTTTAGTAAAAAATAGCCTTTTTACGTATATTATTTTTAGCTATTTTAAAGTTCTATTTAGTATACTACTATTTTTTACAGCTATATACATAGCTATATATAAATTCTAAACTAATAAAATAAAAGCTATATAATAGTAAGTAGGTAAGAGGAAAAAACTAAAAAATCTAGCGTTATTAAAGGAGCTAGGGGTAATAGAGTAATTTAAAAACTAGGCTAATAAAATAAAATAAATTTATTAGTACGCTTATAAAATTTAAAATAAAAAAAAGGCTTAAATATTATAAATACTAGAATAATCTACTAGGGCGCGTAAGTTAAGTAAGTATATACGTTTATTTTTATTTAGTAGGCGTTACTAACTAGGCGGTAGGTATTTTAGGTAGTATAGATACTAATAATAGTAAGTATAGCTTTTTTTATTTTATAAAACTTCTAAGTAAGCTAATTATATATATAATTTATTTTAGCGAGCTTTTATAGTGTTATTATTTTAGTAGAAAGTTTAACAGGTAATATAAAGGCTTACGCAGAATTAGGTAAAAAAATATTACTTTAAATTATATAATAAGTCTATACTAATATTATTAGTTTATAATATTAGTAGGCGGGATAAAACGCAATAAAAATAAAATATAAAAGAATAAATAAGCCTTTTATACTCCTGCTTAGGAGTAAATAAACTACTTACTAACTATTTCTTAGCTTAGCTCTTTAGTATATATTAGTCTTTTTATTTTCTTAATTTAAGTACGTATATAAAATAGAGGCTATAATATAATTTTTTTAATAAATTTAATAATAGAACTAAATATTACCAATACCTATATTTATAAATAAAAGAATTACTATTTATATAACTCTTTTAGGTCTAAATATATATTTATAAGACGATAATATTATAAATATAATTTACGTTAATACAATTAGTATTAAGACTACTACTATTAAAAAAAATTTTAATAGTTATATTTTTATTATATCTATATTATTAATTTTATAATATTTAGAAACCTTTTTACGTCTAGAATTACTCCTTATTGTTAATAATAATTTTAATTTTTATATTAATTCTTATAAACCTATTTTCTAATACTATTAAATATAATTATTATTTTAATACTATATTTAATACGTCGCTTAATTATAAAAATAAACCTATAAAGTTACATTTATAGTATCTCTTTAATTATATAAAAAGGAATAATATATAGCGTCGAGACACTAGTCTAAATAAAAAATAATTTAACAAAAGTTATTGTATTAAATATAGTTAAAATAATAAACGTATATAAGAATTATATATAATGGTATATATATACTTTACATGTTTAAAAACCCCTTTTAGTAGCCTATATAGCGACTATAGCTATATCCTTTTATTTAATTAATATATAAATATATAAGAATTGTAAAAAAAAAATTATTTTAGATTGGTAAGGAACGTAAATTTATTGTCTTAGTATATGGCTTAATATATAGCTTAATGTATAGCTTAATATATAGCTTAATATATAGCTTAATATATAGTTTAATGTATAGCTTAATATATAGCTTAATATATAGTTTAATATATAACTTAATATATAGCTTCGTGTACTAAAGTTCAGTATACTATAAAGCGGTTACCTCTACTGTTTTATTTAGGGTATGTAGTACTAAAGTACTAGTAATACTATAATATATTTATTTAGTTATATTATTATTAAAGGTATATAATAAAATTTAATATATTAATATAAATACTAGCGTAGCGTTTATTTATAGTAGCTTATAGGATATAGGTAACTAATATTTATTATAAGTATACTAATAGTAACTTTACGTATTAATACTCTTAAAAATAAGACTATAACTATAAATAGAGCCAAGCCTTATATACCTATTTATAACAATATATCTAATAATAACCTATATATATAAGTAGTAGAAGTAGCTATAAAGTATTTATTAAATATATAAGTATACGGAGAAGTTTTTAATATATTAAAAAAAATAGTCTAATACTATCTACTATCTACTTACCAGAAATAAGTGAAATAAAAAAAATAAGTATAAAATAATAATAATAGTAAAGAAAAATATTCAATTATACTTACTAGTAGAGCACGTCTATATATAGAGTATTATAAATAATAATTATAATACTAGTCTAGCTATACAGTAAGGTACTAAACTATAATAGCTTATAAAATAGTTATATAAGAAAAAGTAATAGAAAAATAAAAAATAAACTCTATATTTAAAATATTAAACGGTGTATAGATATAAAAGATATTTAATATAGTAGTAACTACTAAATTATACTAAATAATTTACTAACAGCGAGTAGTAAAGTATAAAATAAATATAATAGTTACTATACGTTAATAAAAAAAATAAGTAAATTTAAATTTAAATTATATAAGCGTATACGTATTTTCCTAAGTATTAGTAGGTATTTATATAGTAATAAAATATAAACGGAAGATTTAGAGGACTATACTATATATAAATAAATAATAATTTTTTAATACTATCTATATCTAACAAATAATTAACTTAATAGTTAGATATAGAATAATAATAATTATTTATAAAGCTATAAAACTTGTAAAAACACTATCGTATTTCTTTAGTATATAATAAATAACTTAATAAAACTAATAATTAAAAAAATATAAAACTATTTATAGTATTATAAAAAAGTAAAAACTTATTTTTATTAAAATTAATTAGGTAATTTTATAAAACATATAATATAATAAATAATAAAGATATATATATACTTCTTCTTTTTAAAAATCTCTTTTAGTCGCCTATATAGTTACTATAGTTACGAACTTTTATTTAGTTAATATATAAATATAAAATATACTATAATACATATTAAATATAAGTAATATAATAAAAGATATTAGAAAAAGGAATAATAATAATAATATAATAATATAATAATTATATAGTAACTATTTTTAGTATATCTTTTAAAAAGACTAGTAAAAATTATATTTAAATAATACTATAACAGAAGGAATACTAAAATTATTAAAATAATTAAAAAAAACTAGTTAAAATAAATAATTTAAAACTTAGACCAGAATAATTATATAAGATCTAAATTAATAAAAAGATTATTTTATTTATATAATAATCACTAATTACAAACTATAGTAATCCTGTTTAAATTAATAATAACAATAAATTTACGGACCGATATTTATGTATTATATTTATCGTCCCTCTTAGCGGCGAATTACGCATTACCGCGGTTAAGTCATCGACTACCCTCGAAGCGCACGAACAAGCCTCTCCTTCACACACCCTCCATCTGCGATCTATAAAACAGGCGCCTTCCAAGCAGCGTTTACATTACAACAGTGATCGTAATAACGATCATAATAACTGAAGCCGATCGCACCGCCCAACTTGCATTTATCACCCTACATGTGCTCAGTCCAATCATCGAACAGAAGGCACAATAAAACATCGCCATAGCCAATCATAATGCCACGTCCTCTGCTACAAAGAAGGCGCCACAGATAAAGCACTAAAAAGGATTACAGTGGGGGTATAACGCGCCAAATGAAGCACCAAAAACCAGAAGATGGGTATAAAACGCCACAAATGAAGCACCAGATGATCAGAAGAATGGTATCTCCAAGCGCTTCTCAGCCAATACAGTCCCGCCTGGTGGCCGGACTGTCACAAGAACCAGCACATCGATTGTGCGCATTTTCGCATGCTCAGACAAGCTCAAGCCGCAACGCGTCGCAGCACTCAGGAGAATTGCAGTTCCAGGTCCAAACCCATATCTGCGAATATTCCGTTCTCCAACACCGACTCCATTCTGATGGGGACGGAGCGTCAGTGTTGCATTCGGATATCGATGTAATTTTGAGATTATGCACAGCTATACTGAGGCGTGCGCATTCTGAAGCTCCGTATGCTTTAGTTCGAGAATGTGGTGCCTGACCGTAGACGAGTGCGCTTGGGGCTGAAAATCTTGTTCAAAGCCTTCCTAATTTTAGATTTTGGTGGTTCCTGGTGTGAGTCGTTGATTGCAGTCGGGGTTCCTTCGGAGCGCGTGTAGGTTGACCCAGTCGAAGTAGGAGTGCGGTGAGGATCGCGTTCATGGGTCGCCACACCGTGGGGAGGATCCTCGCGCGAGCAGACATGCGATTTACTGTTCACTCGGGCCTGGATGCGGCGTAACAAAGCCCACCCACCTGAGATCTCTCCCAGTTGTGCGATTGCTAACGCCAGGACTAGCTTGCCAGCTTCTTGGAGCTCTTCCGGTTCGTCAAT
This sequence comes from Pleoardoris graminearum, assembly GCA_030770415.1. NCBI lineage: Eukaryota > Fungi > Ascomycota > Dothideomycetes > Pleosporales > Didymosphaeriaceae > Pleoardoris > Pleoardoris graminearum. The sequence continues at coordinate 212,401 of JASEKS010000083.1, read as the reverse complement.
CCGAAGGGGGGCGTGCTCCTTGAAGATGATAAAGTCATCCTAGCACATCTCTCGGTCCGGCTCCACTGTCTGTGGCTTCGTATCTGCAGGATAGCGAGGGTGGGTGTCGCTAAAGCTTACTTCAATGAAATAAATTTCGTCTTTGTCGAAAGAAATCATAAGACGCTTGTAATACTTCTTAGCCCTCGTATGCCTGGCATTTGTGAGAGCGTGCTCAAGGCTTTCCCCACCAGCTCGGGAGACTGTGTGCTCATAGGCCTGAGGCACATCTATATCGTTGCCTCCGCCCTTCCCCCCATGGTCATTGCCGTAACGTTACGCAACCCTAGACTAGCTATTTAAACTTCTACTATATTATGTAGTTGTTAACGCTAATTTATTTTAATAAGCTTTTTACATAGTAATTATAATAAATTATAACTATAATACTTTTTTTACTAGTACTTTTTATAAAATCTTTTAGTTCTTTTAAAATAACTACTAATTTTTTAATAGTTTTATATAATTACTCTATAGTACTATAGTATATTTTTCTTTTTTTTACTAACTCTACTTTTATATATATATATATTTCTACGTCTAAATAATTTTAATAATTTTAATAAGATTCTTTTACTATAATTATACTTTTTAGTTCTATACTACTATAAAATATCTTTATTTTAACAAAATAATATTACTACTCTTTACTTTTTATAATAGACTATAATTTTTTTAATATTACTTTATAAATTTTACTATATTTTACTATAAGTAAAATAACATTTTACTTTTATAGGTATTATTAAAATTAATAATTATATTTTACTTAAGTAAAAAAAGACATATTAGAAGTAAATTAAAATTAAAATTAATATTAATTAAAAAATTTTTAATTTATTAAGTAGGCTAGCTAGTTATACTATATTAAAGTATAAGTTACAGTAGTTTTTAATATAATATAATTAATTATTATTATTAGTAAAAGTCTATACTATATACTATATATTATATAGTTTTATTATTAAATACTAAAATACTAACGTAAAAATTAAACTTTTTGTATAGTGTTTATAAAAAAGAGAAAAGGCTATTACGTATACTATTTTAAATACGCTATATATAGTTTATAATTTTATTTTAAGTTCTTTTTAAAATAATAACTTATATATACTTTATTACTATTTTATAATTATTACTCCGCTGTTATTTCTACTATTATATAACAAAGTATTAGCTTAAATTATTACTTTACTAGCTGTAATAGAATTTTAAAAATTCTACATTTAATAGGCTTTAGTTATAGCGCCTCTATTCTACCTATCTATATTAAGTAAGGACGTAGTGTATACTAAGTTAATACAGCTCCTACAGATAAACGTAAAGAAATATTATTGCCACTGCTTCTGAGATTGAACTGTTTATAAATAATAGCAACCATTTCAGCCATCTCCTCTCGACGTATGTCTCTACCGGTGGCTTGATCCATATTGCGCTTATAACGCTTAACTTTAGAGAAGAAGAAGGGTTTGCGATAACCTAGACGTTAGATTATTAATTTTTTTTTAATAATTATATAGTGTACTGCATGCTAAAAAGCGCTATTATATATTTTAGTAAGATAATTTATTTATTTTCTATCTATTAATTCTAATACGCCTTCTCTTTATCCGTTAACTTAATAAAGTTTTATATAGCCTTCTTATAAAGTTTTTTATACGCGGGCTATTCTTTTTAAAAATACTATTTAATTATTATTATAAGTTAGTTAGATACGAAGATTCTTAGTTAAGTATTATATTACTTACTTAAATTAGGTAAATACTACTTACTATACTAGAGGTATATTAGCCTAAATAGCTCTAGTACTTACAGGTACTAATTTTTTTTTTATAAAAATAAATTAGGCGTAGGTTAATTTACCTAAGCTATAATAGTATTTATTATATACGCCTATAGCTCTACTATTACGCCCTAAATAAGCTTTAAGTTAAGTTTAGCGCTAGTAGTAAAGAAAAATTTTTTAGGCAGCTCTGTAAGCGTTAGTATAATAATTAAAATTATTATAGTTAATAGAAAGATTGCGTTAAGAATATAAAAGATAAAGGGTTAATAAATATAGCCGTAGTAAAAATTTATATATAGTTTCTACGTACTATCTTTTACGTATACTATAGTTCCTCTCTAAAGTAATAGCCTTAATACTAACTTTGTTAAATTAAATTACCTTTACAGCGTTACTGCCTTGTGCGCGCGCGTATTGAAGCCTACAGGGACGTTAGATCAGATAACCTGCTCCGTCTGGAGCGGTCAGGTAGAGGTAGTCCTGTCCTTTGCGAGCCGAACGGCCTCCTTTTCCGAATGCGAATTGCCTCTGCTCTGACAGGATGTGGAGATAGTTAAAGACCTCGGGGAAAGACCATGTTGTAGTATCGCGCACAAGAGGCTCGTAAATAAGGCTTCAAAATGCTTGTCATACGGGCACCGGTGGATATGCTTCATTTCGGCTTCCAATTGCTTCAGCTCGTATGAAGCCGTATGATCGTCCTTTGCATTACCAGCATCTTGCTCCTTCTTCTCCAAGTCGCGGGCTTCGATCTCGACGTTGCGATTACAATCATCTTCCTCGTTATTGCTAACACGCCTTCTGCCACGGACGGTCTCCGCTGCGACCTTTGGGGGTCTACTCGGTGTTTCGAGAAAGCTAGTAGTGTCGACGTCTTCCAGAGCCTCGGGTAAGGACAATTTCGAGGCGCCACAAGCTTTGTAAAAGTCTGGTTGTGGGAGAGCTGGAAACTGTTCGAAAGCGCTGAGCGGGTATACGTTATCGGATGTACACGTATCCTCCCATACCGGTTCCGCTTCCCCTTCCCCGTCTATGTAAGGCTGCGCCATTTGCAAGGCGGCGTACGGCACGCCAAACATGTGAAGTTGATCGTCGTTAGGATCGACTGCGGAGCTCTGACCGACATATGGCGTTTTGGGGCTACCATTGGTGTCGCGGGTATTCGATTCGAGGGCCCGAGCGAGATTCCCAAGCCACGGGGTCAATACGTTGCAAGATGAAGCTAGTTGTTCGTCATTGATGGAGAAGAAGCCGCTTTCCTTGAGGCTTCCGCAAATCTTATCCCACTTCGACCCTTCGTGTCATAAACCGCGCATCTGAAGGCTTGCAGCCTTCGGTACGTCAGACCCCGAGAACGCTTTATAGCGGGATATGTGCGCAAGCGGACCTGTTGAGATGCGTTCCAGGTTAGCGTCATGCACCCACGACTTGACGTCGGCGTGTTCGCTGTACTTGTACATTCCCATAGTGAACGGTCGCAGTGGAGCCCTAAGCGACGTCAGCCTCGATCGAAATGCGGTAAGACTGGCACATACCAGTCAAATTGTTATACTCTCGCGCAGCAATATTGCACCAGAGGAACCGTAGACAAAAGGAGATATTTGATTGCTGTCGCTGAGCGCTTGCGATTACGAATAATTTTCCTATAAGAATCTATATAGTAATCTCGCGACCTATACCTAACGCTTTAATTATAGATTATAGTCAATGAAGGCATGCACATACTCCTCCTTTTTTGAAACCCCTTTTGGTCGCCCCGAGCCACCACAGCCACACTATTTGTTCGATTAGTATACAAATATATATAGATTATAGTAGGTTATTTTTTAAAATAATTTACCCCCTTTAGAAGTTAAAATACGCTTTCTCCTTCTTTATTAATATTTTATAATAAAAGGGATTTTATAGGTCCTTTATAAGGTCTTTTTTATAATTTTTTTAAAGAAGCTCTTTAATTTTAAATAGCTTATTTTTAATATACTATACTAGAAGTTTTATTAAAGTTAGTTATTTATTATAAGAAAGGGGTAATTACTTACCTACGTCGAATTCTAATCTTAAATAGTAGTATAGTAGCTAAACTAGTATAAAAAATTTAATTTATAGCTTAAAATTATTACTTTTAAAGGTAAGCTTAGCTAAAACGTATACGCTTATAAAAATTTTTTTTAATTTACTATTTTTTATTTTTTTTAAGGAGCCCTAGATTAAACGGGGTATTAGTATAAAATTTATAAAACTATTTAATATATTACCTTTTTAGGTAAAGTAGCGGTATAATTATACTTAAAATAGTTATTATTATTAAATATAATAATTACGGAAATAGAGATAGAGGATATATATAAATAAATATAAGTATAGTAGACGGGTGAAGAATTTATATATATAAAATAGTCTTATTAACTATAGTTTATACTTTTAAGCTATAACCTTAATAATACTATTTTATTAAATCTATTAACTTTTACTAATACGGTTACCTCGCGCACGTGTATTATTATTACCTAGAGAGGGCTTATAATTACGTGCCTAAAAGTAACTCGTGGATCCGTAGACCCGTAGAAGAATATCCTCTCTAGGCGATAATAATACACGTGCGCGAGGCAACCGTACTAGTAGAAGTTAATAGATTTAATAAGATAGTATTAAGATTATTACTTAGAGGTATAAACTATAGTTAATAGTAATAAAGAATATATAAATAACATTTTTTATTTATTTATTATATACGTTTTTATATATTCTCTATTTCTATTTCGGTAATTATTATACTATTTAATAATAATAGTTATTTTAAATATAGCTATACTCCTACTTTACTTAAAAAGATAATATATTAATAAATAGTTTTATAAACTCTATCCTAATACCTTATTTAACTTAAGGCTCCTTAAAAAGAGTAAAAAGTAGTAAATTAAGGAAAATTTTTATAAATATATATATAAAGTTAAGTAAGACTTTAAAAGCTATTTTAAACTAAAAATTAAGCTTTTTATATTAGTCTAGCTACTATACTGCTATTTAAGATTAGAATTTAACGTAGATAAGTAATTATTTTTTATAATAAATAACTTATATTTTATATAATAAATAACTAACTTTAATAGCACTTCTAGTATTATATATTAAAAATAAGCTATCTAAAATTAAGAAGCTCTTTAAAAAGAACTACAAATAATACTTTATAAAGGATTTATAAAACCTATTCTATTATAAAATACTAATAAATAAAAGCGTATTTTAACTTTTAAAAGGAGTAAAATATTTTAAAAAATAATCTATTATAATCTATAATTACCGCAATAGGTCTAAATAATAAAATTACTGTATAGATTATTATAGGAAAATTATTCTTCCCCGTAGACGAAGTGTCTAACGCTTTTAATAATCTATATAGTTTACTAAAAGAGTTGGGTCAGTAGAACGAATATTAGTATAAAGTAATATTATAAGTAGTGCCCTAGCGGATAAAATGTAGTTAGGATATGGGTATAGAAAGTATAGTAAGATAGTATAAGTAGGGGCAAGAACTATAAAATAGTCCTAATTAGATTTTACGTATAAAGGAGAATATAAGAAGCGCTAAGTATAAGTTCCCTATTTTAACGTCTTTTTACTATACCAGCTCGCCTATCTCCTATTATTATTATCTAGCTTAATTATATAATATATAATATACTGTGTATAATCTTATAAAATAAGAAGAAAAAAAATTATGTATATTATAAATATATCACGGTCTAAAGCCCTATAAGAACTAGTAAAATTAATTTTTATTTAATAATTATATAGTGTACTATACGCTAAAGCGCGCTATTATATATTTTAATATAATTATTTATTTATTATTTATTTACTAATCTTAATATGCCTTTTTTTTATTTATTAACTTAATAAAGTTTTATATAGTTTTTTTTAAAAAGTTTTGTATATATAAATTATTTTTTTAAAAATATTATTTAATTACTATTATAAGTTAGTTAAATATAACAATGTTTAATTAAATATATTATTTATTTAAACTAGGGAAATACTATATATTATACTAAAAATATATTAACTTAAATAGTTTTAGTACTTATATGGGCTAATTCGTTTTAAAAAATAAATTAGATATAGATTAATTTATTTAAATTGTAATAGTATTTATTACGTATACTTATAATTTTAATATTTTATTTTAAATAAGTTTTAAATTAAGTTTAATACTAGTAGTAAAAAAAATTTATTAATTGGCTTTATAAGTATTAGTATAATAATTAGAATTATAATAACTAATATAATAAAATTATATTATATACATAAAAAATAAAAAGTTAATAAATATAGCTATAGTAAAAATATATATATTATTATATATTATTTTTTATATATACTATAGGTTCTTTCTAAAGTAATCGCCTTAATACTAATTTTATTAAATTAAATTATTTTTATAGTACTACTAACTTATACGCGCACGTATTAAAGTTTATAAAAAAAATACTAGTTAGTAGACCGTAGTGTCCTATAAGCTGCTAAATATTATTTATTAATAAATAAATAAATAGTCTCTTATACTACTAACAAGTTAGTATAACGCGATATAAATAATAGATATAATAATACTAGTACTAAAAAATAATATTACTACTATATAAATAATTATAGTCTAGAGCTAAACTACTATAAAATCTTAGGTTCTAACGCTATACTAAGAAATTATTAAAAGTAATTACTATTTACTTACTAATATTATTTATAAAATAATACTATATTATTTATATTTTTTAATAAACTTTAATATACGCGCGTATAAAATAGTAGCACTATAAGAGTAATTTAATTTAATACAATTAGTATTAAGGCTATTATTTTTAAAAAAAAACCTATAGTACGCGTAAAAGATAGTATATAAAAATATATAACCCTCCTAAGTAGGAGGTAAAAAACTATTCTACTTAAGTAATCTAAGTATAAAACTGTGTTATATTTACTAAATTAATATATAGAGTTTAATATTACTTTAATAGTTTTTATTTAATACGGTTTAATTTAATTTTATAATATTATATTTTTTAAAGCGCTAAGGCTTTTTATATAAAGTTTTTTTACTACTATTACTAGTAGCTTTCTCTAATATCTAATAATCTAATAATAATAACCTTTTCGCTAACTCTCTCTATATAAGAATAAATTTAATTCCTAGCAAAGTACTAATTAATATAAGCCTTTTTAAGTACCTCTACTAGTTATAACTTAAAAAATTATATACTTTAAAATACTACTACTATTACTACCTATTATAAGTACTTATGCTTAGTAACTCTTTTACGCTTTTATTTTTACTTAGTCCCTGTTTCTACGCGTATATAAGTATATATTTTATACTTACTCTAGCTACGGCTTAAAATTATAAATTCTATCCCTATAGTATACTATTAGTTTTTTTATACTCTTAATAATAATTATTATATACTCTTAAAGTAACCTATTAATAGCGTTATATAAAATAGTAAAAGCGTTTACCTAATATATATATTATTTATAAACGGCCGTATTACTATATATATAAATAATAATATTAATTTTAAATATAGTAAGGGCTACTATATTTAACTAAAAGAAGTATACGCACTATATAACCTAAATAAAATTATTTTTATATAATTTAATATTCTTAATCTTTAATTTTATAATCTATAAAGCGTAGAGGTATAAGTATTTATTTATAGCTATATAGAGGTCGTATAGAGGATTTACTTATATTTTATTTTTTAATATTTTATTAGTCTTAATAGTTAAGCGTAGATATTATTTAAACTTCTTAATATTAGATATAGTAATTAAATAACTTTAATAATAAAAACGTTATAGGGGTTTCTATATAGTTTTTTTATTATTTATATAGTATACATAAGTAACAATATTATATTACCTATTTCTTAAAGTATCTGCTAAGTACCCGCTAATATAGACTACTAGTTTAATACTAACTATTAGCCTACTAGTATACTTATTATTTAATTAAGTAGTTATTTAAATAAATATTATCCTTTAAAGTCGGCTTTTACTAAAAATGAGCTTTTAATTATTACGTATACGGTTTAGTACTTAATAAAGTTTTCTTACTACGTTTATACCCCTAGATTAAGGTCTAGGCGTACTTTTACTTTTTAATAAAAATATATAAATTTTTATTATAATTATAATTAGTAACTCTTTATCTTCTATATTGTTAATATAATTTTATTTTATTAGTTATAGTAATTTTAATTATTATACTAATATTTATAAAACTAATTAATAAATTTCTTTTTACTACTAATACTAAATTAAACTTAAAATTTATTTAAAATATAGTAGTAGAACTATAAATATACGTAATAAATATTTTTATATTTTAAATAAATTAATTTATACTTAACCTATTTTTATAAAAGATAAATTAGGGCTTATAAGTACTAAAGTTATTTAAGCTAATATACTGTTAGTATAGTAAGTAGTATTTACCTAATTTAAATTAAAAATTTTTATATCTAACTAACTTATAATAGTAATTAAATAGTATTTTTAAAAAAATAACTTATATATAAAAAATTTTGTAAAAAGGCTATATAAGATTTTATTAAGTTAATAAATTAAAAATAAGCGTATTAGAATTAGTAACTAAAAAATAAATAAATTATTCTACTAAACCGTATAATAGCGCTTTTTAGCGTGCAGTACACTATATAATTATTGAAAGAAAATTAATGCATCATCCACAGCCGGAGGTCACGCGTAGTTTTCTTAATGAACACCAGATCTACCTGACTGTGGTCCCTCCTGAGGAGAAGAAGCCTAAAGAGACTGCTCCCGTCGTAACTCGTATCGAAGAGTCGAAGTTCAGAGGAAGAGGCGTGGTTCTCTTTTTCGTAAACTTACTCGGAAGCTAATGAGAAAGAAGGCGGCCTATGTTATGCCTGTCGCGTTGGTTCAAGATCCCGAGACTACCGCCGAGGTCGATCAACCAGCGACCACGGAGACTGATCTCACGCTTGGATCGCCCAGAAACTGGACCGGCGACCAGCAAAGCCTACGTGTGGAGCTTGGAGCGCTCCTTGATAGTACCCCCACGTTCATCTGGTCAGAAAGGAAGCCCTCCAACCAACGTAGTTGGGCGCACGTTATAGCCGAAGATCTCAGACGACGCGCTTTGGGGGAATACTCCACTCGGCTGGCCACGTCGCAACCGCTAGACATGCACGACCCTCACCAACGCATACTGGCCTATGGCGCAAAGGATGAGCAGAAATGGAAAGCCTTCCACATCCTCAGCCCCGATGGAGATGAGGACTCGGATATCCTTGGCTGTACTATAGTCGATTTCACGCCTCTGGAGTCAGCTGGCGAGCTGCTTAGAAGCGAGCTCATTTCCTTGATCCTACTTCTCCACCGACAGCAGAGGCATTACGTGTGCAATCCACGGCCCACGCCCCTCACCCGCTTCAGTGTGCGTCACACCTCTCTCTTGTTCCGAACACTCTAGCGAATAATCCTAGGCCACCGTTATCGCCTTCACACAAACCCATATCCGCGTCCACGAAGCCTACGTCAGCTATCATACCACCTTTAAGCCGCACAACGCACCGACCGTTCATATCAGCAAGGTCCTCGACTATGCCACTACCGAAATGCATGGTCAAGGTCAAGCAGTGAAGTAGCGCTGGATCAACGTCTTGACATACACGTTAATTTCCTGGGGAGACCATACCACTGTTCCTGAGCAGGCGGAAGTACAGCCCGAGGACTTGGGCGTTGATAAATCGCTTGACGCTCCAGTCGAGATGCCGACCGCTGAAGTGCCTACCGCTGAAGTGCCTACCGTGGAAGTGCCTACCGTGGAAGTGCCTACCGTGGAAGTGCCGGCCGTACAGGTGCCGACCGTTGGCACTATGAAGCCTGCACGCAAATGGAACAGGGATGATCTAGGCGCTGCCGACAAGGAAAATATGGCCCCTGTCGCTCCACTCGATCAGAAGCTACAATCATTGCCTAGCGCTCCTGGCAGGGCATTCGGTCAAGTGAAAAATGTCTGAGCCGAGGGTGAATATGAAGATTGGGAATGGGATCGCAGGTTACAAGTCGGTATATTATAGCCATCCGAGCATTTCGATTGGCGTTTTGGATCCGGGGGAGCACATGCAGTTGTGCATTTCTGCTGCATGCGCATTTCGTTCCTTTTTGCGAACTTGTTGTACTATAGCCTTTAATGGCCGTCCAGAGTGTAGCAGTGCATGTATGTCAGCGAACACGTACCCGGCCATACTCAAGACTATCTGCAGTATTCAATTCCCGGCTTGAGCATTACCGAACAAGCCCCTCATGCCACTCGCTTCTAATCCGTAGGCTGGACCTGTGTCTGATCAATGTAATGAGACTGAATAAGCAAGTAGCACGCTTGTTGTCAGATCACGCGAGCGTAAGTACGCAATGGTGAATTCCTGGGTTCTGCCGCTCAAGGCGCATATGAGAAACTAAAAGCCATCCAACCCAGCACAATTGCTATTAACCTTGTCCATGAGGATGACCGTGCCATGTACTCTCGAAATCACCCGCCACTTTCCTATCCGTCCATAGCACAGCCAAAGCAGCCTTGCAAATTCGACTCCGCACGAGACACGAATCGATGCTTGTACCATCCATATGAAGCAATCCGTCGAACGAAAGCAAGCAATTTTATTTCTAGTCATCGAACGAGAAGGTCAAGTTCCGGTCGGGGCAGCCACCACGGCATAATGCATCGCGTAAACCAAGAAGTAGGAGGGACAGCAACTACATGACCCGATTGTCAGTGCCGATGCCGCGAACGAGAAAGGAAGAGCATACAAACTCACCTCGTTGATGCCACCTCGTTCGAAGATCAAAGTCGTCCCACCGAAAGGCATAGTGTGCCATTCATACCGATCACATCCCGCCGTCCGGACAGATAAGCGCTCAGCGATCGACCACAAGGGCTACGACGTAGCTCAGCACGAACACGCACACGAGGCACACGACGCCAATAGCGAAGAAGAAGAGTTTCTTGCCCACCGCCGAGATTCGCTTACCCCTTCCCAGTTTGGCAGTCGGATTCTCGCGCTCTGCGGCATTGCCATCGATCGGGCCGTTGTGCGTGTCGCGGAGACCTTCGTTGGCCGCTTGTCCGTCGGTGTCGCTTCCGAAGGTACGAAGTTCGTGCTCCCACTCGCGCATCTGGCTAAGGAAAGCCTCCTTGATGTCCTCGCGGACGCGATGTCCCGGGAGCCATTGGATGGTCGTGGCGTTGCGGTGCTCATCGGTCCAGAGCTCCACGCGGTATTCGTCGCTCATTGGACTCCATGCCAGAGCTCGCTTCTGCATCGGGGTGTCGATGTTCGAGGTGCTCGAGGTGCTGTCCATGCTGTTCAGGTTCGAAGGATCTAGGACGGTCAGCTTGTTTGCTTACCAGCCGGGTGCAATGGAACCTTGCGTTGACCGCTCAATACTTACGTTGGACACTGTGATGACTCGTCTGCTTGCTTATTACTGTCAGAGACGAACGTGGACAAAGAGAGCGGGCCTTCGGTACCTCCCCAAGATGTGAGATGTACCTTCAGAAGCTTAGCTTTGTACTTCGTCGAGGCACCTTGCATCTCCTCCTTCGCTTACCTTTGGTGACGTCGTCGGGTTGATCGCTCTGCTCGCGGGGCGATTGTACGCAACTTGCCGGTGTTTGTGATTGTTCGTCTGTCACACGAAGGACTTTCAAGACGGCCACGGTGAAAATGAGATCGGAGCTTTCGGTCCGCTGGACTATGACGCCGGTGAATGACGCCGGACTTTCACTTGGCGCTTTACCGCTGGCCGGTACTTAATACGACTGATCGGAGCACTACAAACCATCCTTCATTGCCACCTTAATAGAAGAGACGACAATTGTATCCATACCAAAGTGAGACCAAACGGGCGAGGTCCCTCAGCATATTCGCTGACGCATTTTACAGCAATAACAAAGTAATCGGCGTCTTCTCTCACATTCAGTGTACGCACTGTTTGGTCGCACCAAACTTCGGGTAGTAACCTTGGAAGGATTTATAAAAGAGTGGCATCGCTTTTATCGCACTCACAGACATTGCAGTGATTTTCCGTTCTTGTCGTCTCCCTGTAGGCTTTAATACACACGCGTATAAGGCAGTAGCGCTATAAAAGTAATCTAATTTAATAAAGTTAGTGTTAAGGCTATTACCCTAAAGAGAAATTATAATACGCGCGGGATATAGTACGTAGAAGTTATATATAAATTTTTATTATAGCTATATTTATTAACCCTCTATTTTCTATATTCTTAACGTAATTTTATATTAGTTATAGTTACTTTAATTATTATACTAATATTTATAAAGCTATTTAAAAAATTTCTTTTTACTACTAGTACTAAACTTAATCTAAAACTTATTTAAGACGTAGTAATAAAACTATAAATATATATAATAAATACTATTATACTTTAGGCAAAATAATTTATATCTAATCTATTTATATAAAAAAAAATCGGCGCCTATAAGTATAAAAGCTATTTAGGCTAATATACCTTTAGTATAGTAAGTAGTATTTATTTAATTTAAATAAATAATATACTTAATTAAGAATTTTTATATCTAACTTATTTATAATAGTAATTAAATAGTACTTTTAAAAAAAACAGTTTATATATAAGGAATTTTATAAAAAGGCTATATAAAACTTTATAAAATTAATAAAAAAAAGGCGTATTAGAATTAGTAAATAAAAAATAAATAAATTATTTTACTAAAATATATAATAGCGCTCTTTAGCGTATAGTATACTATATAATTATTAAAAAAAAATTTATATTTTTATTATAAATAACTATGATATATTAAGTAGCAGATAAGTATACATTATAAAATATAAATTTTAATAGGGAGTCTCAATAAATAAGTATAAAAAGTGGGTAGGAGTTTAGTAAAATAAGAAATCAACGCGCCTATAATCGCGATAATTATTTAGCGATAATACAACCTGCCTTACCCGTCTCTGGCTTAGCGACGACTTAGCCCATGGCTTATATAGAGCGCTATCCGCTCTTTAATACTAAGCTATTATATTAGTTTATTATAGGGGTGTAAAAAAAAAAGAGTAATTAAAAAATATTTTTTTACGTTTATTTATAGGAGCTATATTAATCTTATATATACTATATTCATACCTAATATAGGTTATTAAAAATAGAAACTCTATAACTAAAGCCTATTAAATATAATACTTTTTAAATTTTATAGCTAGTAGAGTAATAACTTAATAAATAACTTATTAGATAGTAGTTATAATAATAGTATATAGGTAGAATTATAAGTAGAACTATAAACTATATATATTATATTTAAATTACGCCTTTTTCTCCTTCCTATACTATATAATATCTTTTAAAATATTTTCTTTTTTTCTTTAAATTATTATTGCTAAGAGGACTTTAAAGCTTACTTTTAGACGTTTAATAATTATAACTACTAATTTTATCTAAATATTAATAATTATTATAGTAATTTTAACTTTAATTAAAAAATTTAAATTACTAGTAGCGCTATATTAAGAACTATTTAAAATATTATTATAAGTTTATAAAAGAGGCTAGTCTATAGATATTTTCTTTTTTTAATATTTTTAGTTTTAGATTAATTACTATACCACTCTTTATATTTAAATATAAAATAATTCTTAATTTTAACGTCTACAGTAATATAATAAAATTAGTAAAATAGTAACTTAAAAGCGCTAATAACTTACTAAGTAAAATAAAAGATAATATACGCTGAAGAATAAATAAAAAAGAATTCTTTAGAGTAATATAAAAATATAGGCACAGCTTTAAATAAATTTTTTATAAAATAGTTAAAATTATTTAGGTGTACGCGTAAAAGCAGAATAGATAGTAAAAAAAAAAAATACTATAGTACTATAAGATAGTTATAAAAGCTTACTATTAAAAACGTTAGTAGTTATTTTAAAAAAAACTAAAAGGTCTTATAGAGAAGATATTATTTTAATACTTTAATTATTATTAAAAAGGTTATAGGTTATTAGTAATAGTAAAAAGTTATTATAGTTACTATATAAAAAGCTTATTAGAATATGTCTATATTAATTACGTAATATAGTTAAAGTTTAATTAGCCAGTCTAGAGTTATATAATATTATAGTAATAATTCTATTAATTAACGTATTTTATAAGTATTATAAAGCCGTGACATAATATAATAATAAGATTTTAGTAAATATTAAATAGTTTATATAATACTAACGAGGCTATATATAAGTAATATAAATTTTAAATTCCTAAAAGTTATACTCATTTTTATTAGTAAGGGTAGGATGTCCTACTAAATATAGTAATACTTTATTTATACTCTAATTATATATTTATAGATTAGCGACTACTTAAAATTATTTTTAAGATTATTAGTAATTACTTATTTATATATATATATATTTATATACTAATCGAATAAATAGTGTGGCTGTAATGGCTGTGTAGGCGACCAAAAGGGGTTTCAAAAAAGGAGGAGTATATATATACCTTTATACTTAATGACTTATTTATAATTATATATAAGGTAGTTAGTTAACCTAGTTACTAATTATTATTATATAAAAAGAGGTAAAGTGTAGCGTTAAGACACTAGTCTAAAAAAGGTATAGAGTAAAAAAAGTTATTTTCCTAGATATAGTTAAAAAAAATAAGCGTGTAGAAAAATAATAAAAAATATTTTTATATAGATAGTTATGAAATATATAAATTTTAGAGCTAATAGAGTTATTTAGCCATTACCTAAAACCTATATAACTAAATATTTAGCTTTTAAGCTAGTAAGTCTAGTTATCCGTTCTATACTTTATATTATATTATTAACTATTACTTATAAGTATTCTACTATATTATATCTCTATAAGTCTTTTTTATTTTTAAAACGACTTATTACTATATTAATTTTAGTTAAACGCCTATTATATTAACTATTTTTACTAGCAGCGACACTCTAAGTAAAAATAAAATTTAAAATTAACTAAAATATAATCTTTCTGCCTATATATAACTTATTAATAAGTTTTATATTAACCTACGCGTACGCGATCTTTTAGTAAAAAATAGTTTTTTTTAAGTATATTACTTTTGGTTACTTTAAAGCCCTTTTTAATATAGTACTATTCTGTATAAATAGATTCTAGACTAATAGAATAAAAGCTATATAGAAATAAATAATTAATAAAAAAAAAAAGAAAACTTAGCGTTATTAAAAGAGCTAGAGGTAATAAAGTAATCTAAAAAATAGACTTATATAATAAGGTAAATTTATTAGTACGCTTATAAAATTTAAAAAAAAAAAATACCTAACTATTATAAACTTTAGAGTAGTCTGCTAGTACGTATAAAATTAGATAAGTATACGCTTTTATTTTTATTTACTACGTATTACTAACTAGATAGTAAATACTATAGGCGGCGTAGATATTAATAATAATAAATATAGTTTCTCTTATAATATTATATAAAAAAAGGTAAAGTATAGCGTTAGAGATACTAGTCTAAAAAAAGTATAAACTAAAAACAATTATTCCTCCGGATATAGTTAAAAAATAAATATATAAAAAAATTATAAAAAATATTTAAATTTTAGTTAGTATAGGATTTAAACTTATAGCTATAATATATAGCTTAATATATAATTTAATATATAGCTTAGAGTACTAAAGTTTAGTACTCTAGTATAAAGCTAGTATTATTTTTACTTTTTTTTTTTTAGGCTAGACTACTATAATACTACTATACTATAATACGTCTACTCCGCCGTATTATTATTATTATTATCTATTAAAGTTATATAATAGTATTTAGTATATTAACGTAAATACTAGCACAGCGTCTATTTTTAATAATAATAACTTATAAGATATAGTTAGCTAATATTTATAAATATACTAATACTAATTTTATATATTATAATTACCCTTAATAAGACTATAATAACTACAACTAAGCCTTATATACCTATTTATAAGAGTATATTTAATAATAACCTATGCGTATAAGCGATAGAGATAGTTATAAAATACTTATTATATATATAAGCGTACGCTAACGAAGTTAATACTATAAAAGCCCTTAATATATTAAAAAAGGAATAATATAATACTGCGTACTATATACTTATTAGAGCTAAAAGAGATAAGAAAGCTAAAAGAGCTAAAGGAGCTAAAGGAGCTAAAAAAATAAAAAAGATATGGGAGATAAGTATATAGTAATAATAGTAGGGGAAGGTATTAAATTATACCTATTAGTATAGTATATCTAAATACGGTATATTATTATAAATAATTATATTTTAGTTATACTATAAGGTACTAAGCTGTAATAGCTTATAGTAAAATTATATATAAAAAAGTAATCGTAAAATAAAAAATAAATTTTATATTAGAGATAATAAACAGGGTATAGTTATAAAAGATATTTAATATAGTAGTAGCTACTAAGTTAATATGTATAATAGCTACTATACATTAATAAAAGAAAATGAGAAATAAGTATATATTTAGGTTACGTAAGTATATATATCTAAGTATTAATAGGCGTTTATATATTAATAAAGTAAATAGAGGATTTAGAGGACTATACTACGTATACGTAAATAATAGCTTTTTAATACTATCTATACCTAGTAAATAATAAACTTAATAGTTAAATATAAGGTAATAACTATTATTTACAGCAAAGAGCCGTAAAGATACTACCCTTTTATAATATAAGACTATTATAAGGTAAGTATATATATAACTTACTTTAGCGGGCTTTTATAGTATTATTATCTTAGTAAAAAGTTTAATAGGTAGTATAAAGACTTATATTAAATTAAGTAAAAAAATATTATTTTAAATTATATAACAAGTTTATAATAATATTATTAATTTACAAATTATTACTAGGCGGAGTAAAATATAATAAATATAAAATATAAAAGAATAAACAAGTCTTTTATACTTTTACTTAGGAGTGAGTAATAACTCAATAAAAGGGAGTAAGTAAAAAAAATATTTTTTTTAAATAATATAACAGTCTAATTACTAGGTCTATAAATACGTAATTAATACCGTTTTAAAGAGAATATTATATATATTATTACTAGAATTTTAGTTCCTACTTATTAATAATCTATAGTATACTAAAATTACCTAAATATAGTAATTCTTTTAATTATTTTTTAAGGTTCTAATAACTTTTTAGTTAGTAAATATATTTAACTAAAAGTTTAACTATACTATTTTAGGCCTAGTATAGATTACATAACTATTACTTTAAAATGTATTAGTAATCTAATAATAAAGTTATATTAATAATAATAATTTAGTATAGACTTATATAATTAGTGCTTATATAATATTAATATTATTATATATTATAAATTATTTTAACTATTATAAATCTAAACTTCTATTTTTTTTTAAAAATAAGTGGCAAATTCTCTAAATTTAAAATTTAAAGTTTAATACTTTTTAAAAGTAAATAATTTAGTTTTTTTAATTATTATAACTGTAAATAAGTTAGAGAATAGTATTTCTAATACTTTATAATGTATTAAAGGAAATAATTACAATATAAAAAAGATTAAAAAAGACCGAGGTTTAAAGTTTTCTATTTTTTATTAAAAAAAATAAGTCTTTTATATTAAGGCTACCGAACTATTTAGGAAAAGGATTATATTTTCTAAATAAACTAATAATTAGTTTTTTAATTTTTAATTAACTAATACTATTAAATAAAGTTATATTAAATTACTATTTTATTTAACCTGATTAGGCCTAGTTCGCTATTCTAAACCTATTTAAGAACAAAATTTATTTTATCTAACTTTAGATAGTAAATATTTTAATTATATATTTAAATATAATATATACTATACAGAGACTTTAGCTTTTTATAGTCTTATTTTAATTTTTTAATTATATTTTATACTTTTACAAATTCTATTTTTTACTATTAAAGTAGATATATTTAATAAATATTATAATAAAAAAAGCTATTAAATCTCTAATATAATGAGTAATAATAAAAATTTAAAAAATTATATAAATTTTAAATACTTTTAAGTATTTACCTACTATACTGGCCCAGTAAGTTTTAAAATTAACTTAAAGAAATAAAATAAGTTATTAATAGAGACTTAATAAGAATTCCTAAAAAAATAAAAGACTATTAATAAACAATATACTAAAAATTATAAAAGAACTTTTATAAACATTTAATAAAGAAAAGATATTAGAAGACGTGTAATCTAAAAAGTTACTATTTTTAAACATTAATATATTATTAATTACTAAGCCTAAAAATTCTTAAATTATATTGTTTTGAAGAGAAAGTTAAACTAATATATATAAGGATTCTAGCTACTACTTACTTAATATACGTAGTAAATTAAAATTACCTAAACATAATAATATTTTTAGTCTCTTGTTTAGGTCTCTATAACTTTTTAGTTAGTAAATATATTTAACTAAAATTTTTGCTATACTATTCTAGAACTAGCGTAGGGTACGTAACTTAACCTTTAATAAGAATTAATATACAATAAGAATTTATATTTATTTATATTTATTTATAGGAGCTATATTAACTTAGTGTATGCTACGTCCTTACTTAACATAAAGATAAATAAAAACAGAGGCACTATAATCTAGGACCTATTAAATATAGAATTTTTTAAATTTTATAGGTAGTAAAGCGATAACTTAACTAACAACTAATTAGACTATAGTAGTAATAATAGTAAAATAATCATTATAAAATAAAGATCTAGTTATTATAAATAAAACTATAGGCCGTATATAGCGTATTTAAAGGTAAGTATAGTGTTTTTCTTTTCTTTTTATAATACTATTTAAATTATTAGTTTTAAATTATTATAGCTAAAAGAACTTTAAAGCCTACTTTTAGGTATCTAATAATTATAATTAACCCTAGCTAGTTAATAGTAATAATAGTAATAATAGTAATTTTTATTATTATTAAAAATTTAGATAACTAGTAGAGTTATATTAAAAATTACTTAATGCTAAAGTATTTTTATAAGTTTATAAAAGAAACTAGTTGTTTTAGGGGACTATTTTTTGAATATTTTTAGTTTTAGATTAGTTACTATACGGCTCTTTATTCTTAAATATAAGGTAATTTTTAACCTTAATAACGTCTATTACTTATACCTATATAATAATATAACGGAGCTAGTAAAATAATAACTTAAACGTGCTAAAGACTTACTAAGTAACATAAAAAAAGGTAATATAGAATTAAAAATAGGTAAAAAAGAATTTTTTTAGGTAGTATAAGAAAAACGGGGGCGGCTCTAAAAAGAAAAACTCTTAAAAGTAGTTAAAATTATATATATATATATATATACAAGCGTAATAGATAATAAATAATAATAAAAAATATACTACAGTACTATAAGGTAGTTATAGAAACCTACTGTTAATTAAATTAATAATTTTTTTAAAAGAACTAAGTGGTTCTATAGAGGGTATAGTATTATTTTAATACTTTAATAGTTATTTATCTAATAGACTTATAGGTTATTAGTAATAGTAGAAAGTTATTGTAGTTATTACATAAGAAGCTTATTAAAAGTTATTATTAATAACGTGATATAGTAAAAGTTTAATTAGCTAGTTTAAAATTATATTATATTTTAGTACTAACTGTAGAGAAGGGGTATAATAATTTATATAATTAGTAATTACCTATTATATTATTAATATTATAGTATATTATAATATCTTTTAACTTTTATAAACTTAAATTTCTATTTTATTAAAATAGTGCCAAATCTTTTAAAACTAGAATATAAAATAAATTTACTTTTAAAAGTAAATAAATTTTTATTAATTATTACTAGTTTAAAATAGTTTCCTGCTACTATTTATAATACTCTAAGTTATAGTAATAATAGAAATAATAAAAAAAAATATAATAATAATAATAATATAAACACGGTTTCTATGGGGGGTATAAAAAGGTTAACTAAAAGAAATAAAAAAGTGATTAATAGAGACTTAACTAAAAGTCCTATAAAGAAAAAAAAGAATACTATTAAAACATAATCTACAAATTTTAATAAAATAATTATAAAAAGTTTTAATAGAGGAGGGTTATATAAAAAATATTAGAAATATAAATTTAAAAAAAAATTATATTTTCTAAGAAGTTAGTAATAAAAAGAGGTAAAATTAGAAAGAAGTATTATAGAAAAAGAGGTAATAATAAAATTAAAAAAGAACTAGCTATTAGCTAATTATAAAATAAGTTATTTTAAGTTTTTAAAATCTTAAAAGGAATAACGTTTAATATATATTTAAGTTATAGTTTTGGTTTTTTTATATGAATCATATTAATTATTTTATAAGTTATAATATAACATTCTAAATTTAGGTACTCTTTAGTTAAAACGTAGCAGTAATTTAGTATTTATTAAAATACTAAATTTTTTTATTTCTTATACTAGTAAGGATTATATATATAAAGTACTCATACCTAAAGTTAAACTAAGTATAATAGGGGTAAGTTATATAAAATATTTTTACTCATTTTATTATAAATAAATTAATATATATATATATTATATTATATAATAATAATAATTATTATATTAATATCAATTTGGGTTAGTAATTTTAATAAGTTAATACTCCTATTTATAAAATAATAAACGTTTTAAACTAGTTTAAAAATAATAAAATTACACTTTTTCTTTACCTAGCCTATAGCCCTAATTTAGCCCATATAAAAAATATATAGGATTATTTAAAATCTAGGCTATATTAAAATAAAAAGCCTAATCTAAGTGTACGATTAAGTTTATAAGGTATAGAGTCTTTTAAAAGAGTTATTATAAAGGAGTAAAATAAAATACCTTAAAAAGTTATTAATAACTATATTTCATTCCTTGCTAACTGTTATAAAGTAGTTATTTATTTATATTTATTTATAGGAGCTATATTGACTTACTATACGCTACGTGCTTACTTAATATAAAAATAAATAAAAATTAAAAATACTATAACTAGGACCCATTATATATATAATTGTTTAAATATTATAGCTAGGAGAGTAATAACTTAAACTAATAAACTTATTAGGCCGCGACGATTATAATAACGAAGTAATAACTATAAAATAATAATAAAGTATTTATAGATTACTATCTTAGATAGAGTAAAACTATAGACTATTTATAGTACGTTTAAGATAGTAAACGTAGTAGCTTTTTTTTCTTCTAATAAATACTCTACAAAGTTTAGAAATCTTAAATTATATTTATAGCCTTAACTTTTAAACATTACTAGCGTCTAATAATTAAACTAAATAACTCCTAGCATAATATATAAGCTTTTACTAATAGTAATAACTAGCTAGATTATATTAAAAACTACTCTAACTTTTACCTTCGCATAGTATAACTAGCTTGCTTACTTAATAAGCTAAAAAATCTTTTCTTACTATTATTTTTTATTAAAATTTAATTCTAATACACCTTTTTTTACTTAAGTAGAATACTATTCTTACTCTTAATAACACCCATAATAATAATAAATTTTAATTTTACTATATAAAGATATAATAAAATTTATAAAAAAAATAGCAAAAGAAGGGCTATACTTTCTTATTTAAAATAGAGAACGGCGACGACGGCAGTAGTAGTAATAGTATTTTAATAATAAAAAAAACTTCTTTAAAATAGTAAAGGTAGTAAAACGTTAGTAAAAAAAGTTTATTAAAATAGTTTAAATTATTTAGGTATAGAAATATACGTACACGTAAAAATAGGGCATTAAAATAAGTAGTAGGTAATAAAAGAAGAGTATACTATAATACTATAAGTTAGTTATATAGGAGCTTACTATTAGAAAATTAATAATTATTATACAAAAATTAAGAAATGTTATAGGAAGTACTATATTATAGTTTAATATTTTAATTACTATTAAAAAGATTATATGTTATTAGTAATAGTAAAAAGTTATTATAATTACAGAACTATACTCCCTTTTAGTCGCCTACACAGCCACTACAGCCACATTCTTTTATTTAATTAATATTTAAATATATAGATATAATTACTACATTAGAAGCTTATTAAGAGTTAATTAATTACGTAATATAGTAGAAGCTAAAACTGCTAGCCTAGAGTTATATAACGTTATAGTAATAACCGTAGAAAATAAATATAAAATAGTTATAAAAACTAACAACTACTATACTAAATATTAGTAATTTATTATTTTCTAGGTTATTATTAAAAATTTAACAACGTAACTTTTATATATAATTATATACTTATATATTATATATACTATTATAATATATATAATAACCAGCCAATTTTATAGCTTAAATAAATTATTATAATACTCTAAAAGTTAATTAAAAGTATTTATTATATTTACTATATTTTTTTTACTACTTAGAGGCTTACAAAGCAGCCCCTAATAAATAAAATTAAATACGCTAGACTTTCTCTTTATAATAGTATTATTTTTATATTTTTAGGCCTTATAACTAAAAGATTATATTAATTTAAAAAAAATTACTTTTTAGATTACGCTTTTCCTAATATCCCCCCCTATGAAAGAAAAAAGTTTTTTATTTATATAAGTACTAAAAATCTCCTTATAAATAAAGAAAATACAAAGTAAGATTAACATAGACTAATAAAAATATAAAAACTAAAAAAATATAAATTTAAAAAAAATATATTTTAATACGTACGTAGTATAGAGGGAAAATATTATAAAAGAATATTATTAAAAAAATACTAATAATAAAGTTAGAAAAGAATTAGTTTCTCGCTAATTACGTAATAAGTTTTTAATATTTTTACTATATTATATTATTTATAATATTAATTATTATTTTTATATTATCTTATATATATTATTAATACTAAGTAAATTATCGATTATAATATTACTATCTAAGTATATAGATCTATTTAAATAAATGAAAGAAATAATTTAGTATTTATTATAATATCTAATAATAACACTTTTTCACGCATAAGAATTATATAAATAGAGTTTTTAATTCTATAATTAAACTAAGTATAAAACGTAATAAGTAATATAACTTTATTTTACTCTTTTTTTTATTAATATAATATATATATAATATAATAAAGATATACACATACTCTATCTTTTTTTAAAATACCCTTTAGTCGCCCCGAGCCACTACATTCACACGATTTATTCCATTAGTATATAAATAGATATTATATTATATTATATTATAATTATAATCTTAATATTAATAATATTTTAGGATAGTAAGTTTAATAAAATAACGCTAAAATCTATATAATAAATAACGATTTAACTGGATTTAAAAATAATAAAATTAAACTTTTCTCTTGTCAGGCCCATATTCCCGATATAAATCTAATTAAAAATATATATAGTTTATTAACATCTAGACTAAATAAAAATAAGAAAACTAATTTAGGTATAAGATTAAGTTCAAAAAGTATTTTGTCTTTTAAATAAGTTATTATAAAAAAATAAAATATTATACTATAAGAAGTTATGAATAACTATATTTTATTTCTCCTTAACCGTTATAAGGTAGTTATAGAAGCCTAAGACTTTTATATTAACTATTAGTACTATAATATTTACTAGTTTATTATTAAAATTTTAATAATTTAAATATTATTATTAATTATATAATTAATATATTAATATATTTAAAGAATCTATACACTAATCTAATATAATATATATTATTATATATATAAAAATAGGTCAAAAATATATCTTAAATAAAAAGATATAATAGTCTAAAGGATAGTCTTATAAACATTCTATATTTACTAATATTTTACTATCCCTAAATCCATTACTTAGTAGTTACTAATAGGGTAAATATATATAAAGATATATATATACTTCTCCTTTTTTACAACCCCTTTTAGTCGTCTTAAGCTACTACAGTCACACTATTTGTTCGATTAATATATAAATATATAGGGTAAATAGAATTTATAAAAAAATTTCTAATATACTATTTTTCCTATATTTTTTACCTTGGTTATTAAAAAGTTATATTATTTTAAAAAAGATATTTTTTTAACTCCTTTTTTTCTCTCCTGTATGTATTATATATATAATACGTTTTTACTTAATTAGATAGTTACTAAGAGTAATATTATTATATAAAAAATAGTAGACATAGTATAGTAAAGTAATATAATATATATATTTATATATATTATATAACTAATAGAGTATAATACACGTATAATAATTTATAATTATTAAAAGTAAGTTAAAAAGGATATAGGCTAGCCTAAAAGTGGAGTAATAGTATAAGAATATATATAGTTTTACTATATATACGGGTATAAGAAGGCGTATAAAAGAGGAGATAATAAAGACGCTATACTAAGACTTAAACTACTAGCTATATATAGATAGTAGTAGTATATACGGTTCTACTAAAAAAATTCTAATAAAAAAAAATAAAGTTTAGTAAAAATACTGTATTAAAAGTATAGTATAAAATAGGTTATACCTATTTTATATAATACCTCCTTTATAATAGTTTTTACTATTATAAGTTACCTTATTATTATAGTAGTTAAGAATCAGCAGCTCATATATACTATAGTATATTATATATAGTAGGCTAGGTCTATTAAAACTTATATAGTTTTAGGTATTCCGTATAAAAATTTATCTTATATATAAGTTAATATTATAATAATTATAGAGACCGTAAAGACTGTAACTAATATTTAGTAAAAAATTATTTAGTAGTTAAGTATTTAGTAGCTAAGTAAGTATAATTTAGTTATTAGCTAAACTATTACTATTATTAAGGTATACTGCGTCGCACATATCGTTTATATAAAAACTTTAAAAGTATTTAAATTATTATAACTCTAAAAGATAGTAGAATAAAACCTAAAGGCTAAAGGGACTAAATATATATAAATATAGGTATAGGTAAATCTTTTAGTTAAATAGGACTTTTATAATACTGTTAATTAATACTAAAATAATAAGTAAATTAAAAATAAAATACTATAGATAATAACTAATAAAAAAAGTATTACTAAGATCTAGGAAGTTATAAAGGTTATTATATAGGTAAAAGTAAAAGCAAAGGCAAAGTTAGAGTTAAAAGTAATAAAGTTATTCTAAGTATAGAGCGCGAAGGGCGACTAAAAAAATAGTTATATAGAGTTAGTATATTTAGGAATATAAGAGCTTATAAGATATAGAGAGTAATAAATATAAATAATAGTACGTAAGGTATCGCGTTAGTTAGTAGGCGTAGTTAGTTATATTTTTATAATTTTAAAAGCAACTATTAGACAGCTACCGGAGCTACTCTTCTAATAATTATATAACTAACTTACTAATAATAATAATAAAGGGATAGTTTAATAAGAAGAATAATAATAACTAAATAAATAAGTACCGGCTACACGTATAATTACTATATAAAAATCTTTTATAATATAAATTATTTAATTATTCTATTTTATACTAAATATTTAAATAATATTTATACTTTACTATTACTATAAAACTAATACAGGAAGATAAATAAAAAACACTAATTAAAAAAGCTATAATTTTAAAAATTTATATAAAAATAATTAATAACTATAAAAATATATATATAATATTATTATAAATAAAGAATTATAGAAACCTTTTTAATAATTTTAGTTATAATATAGTACGTATATATAAGTAAATAAATATATTTAAATATAATAATATTTCTAATATTTTTTAAAGCCTATAACTTTTTAGTTAGTAAATATATTTAACTAAAATGTTAACTTTAGCTTTAAGGACTAGTATAGATTATATAACCTGTTTTTTTTAAAGTATATTAATAATCCAATAATATAATTATATTATTAATAAAATGTATTCTATATTTATATAATTACTAAGTAGGTAATATATAACTAATATTTTATTATATTATAATATTTTTTTTATTTTAAATATTTAGACTGCGATATCTTTAAAATAGTAATAAATTATATAAAACGTAAATTTAAAATTAATCTTTCTATAAATATAAGTACTTTTATGTTAATAATTATTATTACCCTAGAATATACTTATAAGACTATTATTAATATAATACATGGTATTAAAAATAAAATAAAAATAATAGTAATATAAATAAAATTAAAAGAAGTTAAGTTTTTAAGATAACTTAAAAAGAGAACAGAGTTATTATAAAAAACTATATTAAGATTTCTAAATAAGAATATAAAATAACTATTATTAGAACATAGTTTAAATAATATAAAATATTCCTTATAAAGAATTCTTTTAAAAATATATATTTATTTTAATTATATTAATTATTTTATGGACTAAGAAATTACTAAATATTTATATATTAATTAAATAAAAAGTGGACCTATAGTATCTCGAATTAACTAAAAGGGATTTTAAAAAAGATAAAGTATATATATACCTTTATATTTAATATCTTAAAAGAGTTAAGTAAAAATATTATTATTTAAGTTTAAGATTTTTCGACACAGTAAGTATAAAGGTATATATATACTATTCCTTTTTTAAATCTCCTTTTAGTTGCCTATGCAGCCACTATAGCCACACCCTTTTATTTAATTAATATATTAATATATATATTAAGTTTAACATACCATTTATTTAAAAAGCGTAAAGTAATTTAGTATTTATTTAAAATATTTAATTCTTTTATAGTTTATACCAGTTATACTTATAAAAGTAAAGTTTTTATACCTGAAGTTATACTAACTTTAAAAAGTAGTAAATTATATTAAATCTTTTTATAACGTATTCTTTATTAATATAATATATATATATAACTAATTACTATTATTATAATAGATTAGATGCTTATTTAGATTTATTTTTATATAATAAAGATTATTTTTATATTTATTATATTTTACTTTAACTATATAGGTATACGCTATATTTTAGTAATTTTATAAAACTTTTTATATTTGTATATAATTTTTTTTAAAGAGCTAAACTTATAAATAAAAAAAGCTAGAAATATTAAAATATAAATATATAATAGTAAGTAGGTAAGTAGTAAAATAATATATTATATATATATATTCTTTTTTGAAACCCCTTTTAGTCGCCCCGAGCCACCACAGCCACACTATTTGTTCGATTAGTATATAAATACAAATATATATATATATATATTAAAATATCTTTTATATGGCGGATATTATAGTATAAATAACTAAAATTAAAATTAAAAAAATATATAAGCATAACGAGAATAATATAAAAAATATACTAGTTTTATAAAATATAAATTTATAAGAAAAAGTTTATAAAATAGTATTAGCTAAAAAAAAATAAAGTAAAATATTATAAAAATAAAAATCTAATATAATAAATATATAAACTAGTTAAAATTTAATTAAAATTATAAATTATAGATATCTTAAAGCGTTATTAGGTTAGAATATTAATTAAAATGGTTAACGGCGCCGATAGTTTCGGTTTTAGATAAAGGTTAAATCTAGTAACTGTAAATCTGCACGCAGAGACGAGCCTTATTATTACTCAGGCATAATTACAAGGAAGCATCAACCTATTCAGGCTACCACGTTCACGATTATCACACGCACGCACCAAAATCGCCAGAACCGGCTCTGAAATTTCATAATCTAAAGACTTCGACTACCACCGCTTTGAACGCAGCGGAAGACCTCGTACGTGTCTTCGCGAAATCGCCAGACGGCCTGGCCAACAAGCCCATATCATGCATGCACCGGCTCCTCGTTCGAAGCCAAAATCCGTCACTATACCAATGCCAACATGTAGTTCGCACACGCTATCGCGCTTTCAGCCCTCCCCAGCCATGGCGGCGAGGGAAGGAGCCGCGTGTGTCCCATACCCGTCCTACGCGTTGTCGCCCTTCCGCCCTCGCCGGCTGAACAGAAGCCAGGAGCGGCGCTTCTTCTCCGGGCGCCGACTCGCTGCGTCCTCGTCCTCGTCGTCCCGGCCACGCTTCTTGCTGCCAGTGGGCGTGGCGACATCGCCGCCATTCTGACCGGTGCCGTTCGGATCGTTGCCGTTCTGATCGCCGTCGTGGCCGCTACCCGCCTCAATAGGAGGATGCGCTTGAATAGTAGAGATGGAGGATGCGCCGACGTCGTCTGGCCGAGCAATGTTACCTGTGAGGATCATGTGGATTGCATTACAATCAAAAGGCTTTGCAGAGTACTTACCAGCGGTAGCGTGAGGGTGCGCAGGGCCATCAGAAGTCGCCAGGTTCACAGCACCGGTGCCGTTCTGTTCGCCGTTATCGCCGTAACCCGCAGATACTGAGGCGACGCTGAAGCGGTCTGCTAGATCAGCGGTATCTGTGAGGACAGCGTGAGCGGCATGACAATCAAGGTGCTTCGCTGACAACTTACCGGCGTCGTCGATGTAGGTAGTGCTAACAGAAGGTGTAGACCCCTTCACATCGTCGTTGCCCACTTTGGACTTGGACGCCTGGTCATATAGCATCTTCACCAGGGCGGCGTGCTCGGGGAAGTTAGGGTGCTCGGGGTACTCCGGCTCATCGACAAAATCTTCGATGTCGGCGTCGTCGGTCGCGTCGTCCTTGGGGGGAAAGTCCGACGAAGTCTCAGAGTCAGGAGGATCGGCTCCAGTCGCTACGACGTGGTGTCCATAGTCATCGTTAGAGCCTTCCCAACGG
Organism: Pleoardoris graminearum; assembly: GCA_030770415.1. Classification (NCBI taxonomy): domain Eukaryota; kingdom Fungi; phylum Ascomycota; class Dothideomycetes; order Pleosporales; family Didymosphaeriaceae; genus Pleoardoris; species Pleoardoris graminearum. The sequence continues at coordinate 183,776 of JASEKS010000083.1, read as the reverse complement.
TCAACACCGCAACCAGTGGCGGCATCGGGGATGTTGATGTCCTCTGTACGATTGGAGTCGAATGGTGACTCGGAGCCAAGAGCGTCGGGGCCAGTCGCTACATCGTCGTGGCCGTGGTCATTGTTAGAGCACTCGGGGCCGCCACCAACGCAAACAGTGGCGGCATCGGGCATGTTTGAGTCCTGCTTGATGCCTTACTCGACGTCGCCCTCCCGACGGCCGACATCGTTACCAGTGGCCTCCTCGATATCGCCTTCTGGAAGGCCTACATTGGAACCAATGGCGGCATCTTCGATACCGGTTGTCTCCCCGGTATCGCCCTCTGGAAGGCCAACATCGCTACGAACAGTCTCGTGCAGGTCGTCCTCTGGACCGTCAAGATCGGGACCAGTGGCGGTATCCTCATTCTCGATTTCCTGCTCGTCGTCCTGTTCGGTGTCGTTCTCCGGACGGTTGATCTCAAACTCCTCGTACTCGTCATCCTCAGGATCCTTGTAGTTGATGGCCTTCTTTGCCTTGCACGAAAGATGATGACGATCCATGATGTAGGCTAGTGGTGTTGACGTAAACTCTTTGGTTGGCGTTGAGTGTCAAACGGGTTGAGATGTGTGTTGTGGGGGCGGGCGTTGTGCGGTGTGTTGATGTGTTCTGTGCGGCAGATCCTTGTATGCCTACAGACGGTAGTGGATCGGGTAGAGTGCGTGGGGTGTATTGGAGTGCTGAGTGCGTGGACGGTTATGTTGTTTGAGTGTCTCACGTCTTCATATATGTCCCATGGGCGGAGCTCGTACAGCAAGGGCCGCGGACGCCTGGGCTGAGCGGATGGCGCTGGCCCTTGCTGAACACGGCGCGCGCCGCTCACTTCACGTCTGCGGCGGGACACCAAATAAAGAGGCTGCCGTGACTGGCACGTATCGAAGGCGCGAGAACGGTGAAAGTGAAGAGCGAACGTACTATGGCGCTTAGTGGTAAAGATGCTCAGCATCTCCCTTTAGGCTTCAATATGCGCACGCACAAGGCAGCAGCGCTGTAGAAGTAATCTAATTTAACAAAGTTAGTATTAAGTCTATTACTTTTATAGAGAGGAACTATAGTACGCGTAAAAAATAGTATATAAAAGCTATATATAAATTTTTATTATAACTATATTTATTAACTCTCTATCTTTTATATTCTTAATATAATTTTAACTACTTTATTAGCTATAGTAATTTTAATTATTATACTAATATTTATAAAGTTATTTAAAGGATTCCTCTTTACCGCTAGCGCTAAATTTAATTTAAAGCTTATTTAAGACGCGGTAGCAGAACTATAAATATATATAATAAATACTATTAAAACTTAAATAAATTAACTTATACTTAATCTATTTTTATAAAAAAGAAATTAGTACCTATAAATACTAAAGCTATTTAAACTAATATACCTCTAATATAGTAAGTAGTATTTACTTAGCTTAAGTAAGTAATATACTTAAATAAAAATTTTTATATTTAACTAACTTTATAATAGTAATTAAATAGTATTTTTAAAAAAAAATAGCCTATATATAAAAAATTTTATAAGAAGACTATATAAGATTTTATTAAATTAATAAATAAAAAGAAGGCGTATTAAAATTAGTAGATAAAAAATAAATAAATTACCTTACTAGAATATATAATAGCGCTCTTTAACGTATAGTATACTATATAATTATTAAAAAAAAAATTAATAAAGATACTTAGCACTCTATTCGGGCGCTGCTCCTGCTCGGACCAATTTACTGGAATAACGACGTGTAGGCTCATGGCTCCTCTCTAGGCGATGATAATATACTTGCGCGAGGTAACTGTACTAGTAAAAGTTAATAGATTTAATAAGATAGTATTACAGGGGGGCGACATTAGGAAAAGAGTAATCTATAAAGTTACTATTTTTATAAATTAATATAAAATTAATTACTAAGCCTAAAAATACGTGAATTATATCGTTTTAAAAAGAAAATAATAGAGATTTATATTAGAATTATAGCTGCGTTATATTGATTACCTATAATAAATTAAAATTATCTAAATATAATAAATATTTTAACCCCTTTCTTAGGTTTCTATAACTTTTTAGTTAGTAAATATATTTAATAAAACATTTAACTATACCCTTTTAGGCCTAATATACGTCACGTAACTAGATTTTTAAAGTAGATTAGTAATCTAATAATAAAATTATATTAATTATAAAAATATTACTAAGATTTATATAATTACTAATTACGTAATATATTATTAATATTATAGTATATAGTAATATCTTTTTACTTTTATAAACTTAAACTCTTATTCTCTTAAAATAGTACTAAATCTTTTAAAACTTAAATATAATATTAATTTGCTTTTAAAAGTAAATACTCCTATTTTTATAATTAGTTCTACTTTAAAAAACACCTAAAAAGACTATTTATAATACTATCTCACGTATTAAAAATAAAGAAAAAAATAAAGAAAAGAATTATAATATAAAAAAAGTTTATATAGGGAGTATAAAAAAGTTAACTAAAAAAGATAAAAAAGTTTTTAATAAAAACTTAACTAAAAGTCCTAAAAAGGAAAATAGAAGCATACTATTAGAAAATAATCTAAATATTATAATTAGATAATTAGAAAGAGTTTTAAGAGAGGAGGGATATATAATTAATATAAGTAGAAAAAAACTAATAATAAATAAAGAAAATACTAAAAAAAGATTAAAATACACTAAAGAGACTATAAAAAATATTAAAAATATAAACTTAAAAAAAATAATATTTTCTAATAAGTTAGTAATACAAAAGGGTAAAGCTAGAAAATAATATTATTAAAAAAGGGGTAATAATAGAATTAAAAGAGAATTAGCTGTTAGCTAATTACAAAGTAAGTTATTTTAACATTTTAAAATATTAAAATATATAACTATTTATATATTTTTAAATTATAGTTTTAGTTTTTTAATATTAATTATATTAATTATTTTATAGGCCGAGACCTTACCCTACAAGTTTAGGGTATAATTTAGGTAAGAGGTAGAAGTAATTTAGTATTTATTAAAATACCTAATTCTTTTACTTCTTATACTAGTACGGACTATATAAATAAAATTCTTATACCTAAGGTTAAACTAAGTATAAAAAGGGGTAAGTTTTATAATACTTTTTTACTCCTTTTATTATTAATATAATAATAATATATATATATATATTATTATATTATATTATAATTATAATCTTTATATTAATATTAATTTAGGTTAGTAATTCTAATAAGATAACGTCCCTATTTATAAAACTACGGACGTTTTAACTTAGTTTAAAAATAATAAAATTAAACTATTTTCTTACCTAGCCTATAGTCCTAATTTAGCCCCTATAGAGAATATATAGAGTTTATTAAAATTAGGGCTAATTAAAAATAAAAAGACTAATTTAGGTGTAGGAAATAGTTTAAATAGTATAAAGGCCTTTAAAAAAGCTACTCTAGAAGAGTAGCATAAAATACCTTAATAAGCTATTAATAATTATATTTTATTACTTTCTAACTATTATAAGGCAGTTATAAAAGCTAAAGGCTACTATACTAAATACTAGTAATATATTATTTACTAGTTTATTATTAAAAATATAAAACAATGACTTTTACATATAATTATATAATTAATATATAAAAATATAAAATTATTTAATATACTAATATAACTCAGTTTCCATTATTATATATATTAAAATAAGCAAATTTTATACTTTAAATAAATAGTTATAATAGCCTAAAGTAGGGTCCTAAAGATTTTCTATATTTACTAATTTTTTTTTACTCTTAAACCGCTTAGTAAGTAGCGCCTAAATAGATAAATAGAATCTATTAGTCTTTTTCTTTAAAACAGTATTTTTTACGTATTTTTAGACCTTATAACTAAAAAGTTATATTATTTTAAAAAAGGTAATTTTTAGATTACTCTTTTCCCAATATCGCCCCCCTGTAAGGTTATTACTTAGGGGTATAAATTATAATTAATAAAACTACTTTATATTTATAAATTTTTTATCTACTAATAAATATGTATTTATATTTTTTATCTCTATTTTATAATTATTATATTTAATAATAATAATTATTTTAGGTATAACTATACTACTATTTTACCTAAAAAATTAATTTATTAATAAATAGTTTTATAAACTTTATATTAATACTTTATTTACCTTAGGGCTCCTTAAAAAGGGGAAAAAGTAGTAAATTAAAAAGAATTTTTATAAACATATATGTAAAGTTAAGTAAAACTCTAATAATTATTTTAAATTAAAAATTAAACTTTTTATACTAGTTTAGTTACTATACTACTATATAAGATTAGAATATAATATAAATAAGTAAATAACTACCGTTTTTTTATAATAAATAACTAATCTTAATAGAACTTTTAGTATAGTATATTAAAAATAAACTATTTAAAATTAAAGAGCTTTTTAAAACAAGTTATAAAGAATATTTTATAAAAGATCTATAAAACCTATTTTATTATTAACTACTAATAGACAAAAAGAAAGTATATTTTAATTTCTAAAAGTGGTAAAATATTTTAAAAAATAATTTATTATAATCTATAATTAGTATATTAAATATAAATAATAAATTAGTATATAGATTATTGTAGGAAAATCATTGTCGGGCTTATGGCTCATTGCCTTCGTGCGCAAACATCGCTCCTGCCCTTGTGCCCTGGTGACAGTCTTTCGCACAATATTCTGCAACGACCAGATCGCCGCCCAGGTCGTCTCATTGCGCAGTTAGCAAGTTCGCCGAAACTGTATATCCTTTAGCACAAATCCCGATTGTTCGCAGACGTTCCGGCAGTGTCCGGCACTTCCCCGCTGCTTGTGCGAGCGAGCAGGTAGGAACGCCGAACGCCAAAGATAACCATCGTCAGAAACGGAGAGGACGCCCAGACACAACTAATTCGAAGCAAGGGCTGGCGGAACCACACGTCGATGGCAAGAGTTGAGCTTTGCGCTTCGGGTTGCGTCGCTTGTTGCTGGTTATCTAGTGGCTTCGACAAGCGCCGGAACGGAACAACTGCTCGTGTTGGTTGTACCTGGGCGTGATGGTCGATGCAAGAGCCGTTTTGGAGGCGCGAACGGGCTTGGACCTGCGGTGTGGAAGAATATGATGCGTCCAGAGAAGACCCGTCACTTCGCCGCGCATTTCCGCTTGTAGGGGCTGCTAAGCTGTAGAGCGCTGGCTGCAGTTGGAGATGCAGCGATCAAAGACCATGACGCGTTCACAGTGTGCTGAATGAAGCAGTAACTGCACATATCAGGCTGTATGAACACCTGGATACAGGTATTGAGCAGCCGATGAACTGCAAGAGCAGTGGCGCAGAACTATTGAGTGATGATTGTCGGAATCTCAGCCTTGCCGTTCTCCGTTATCGTCAGGAACGGCTTATCCAGTTCATGCGTCGGATAGTGAACCGTGAACTTCCAGACTGGCCGTGCGAGAGGCGACCGCGAGACTACGGCACAGATCGAAACATGCCAATGCCGCCACCATCCATGAAACCTGCCCTGATTCTCTTGCAGGAGCTCATTGGCCATGCATGATCCAACCCGACTCCCTCATCCTACTCGATCCACAGGTCACCGGCCTTATCAAAGTTAACCGGAAGCTAAATGACTTTGCTCGGGGATGGCCCCGGTGCTGTGCTGGACATAGCGACCGGCTCGCCTCCCCGAGGTTGCTGCGAAGGCTGGTATAGAGGCATTTAAGTAGGCGACTGCGATGGCTGTAGCTGTTGCTGAGGACTGGAGCGAGGGGTCGGATGAGAAAGTGGAGGCTTCTTCCCAAGGCTTATGCCCGGCCGATGTGCATCTCAGTCATGAGGCGAGATATCAGGGACGGCGTGTCGTCTTCACTGTCGCCATCGCCAGTACCGAAACGACCGGATGCATCGCCACGGAAGCTATTCGATCAAATGTCGGGGTCCGCTAGCTTGGCGTGTATCTCGAGTGCTCTCCGCGACCTTCATGTCGAACCACCACGGGTGTAGCCGGACCTCCGGAAACGTTGGCCAAGATGCTGGCGAAGGGCTCCGGCGCTGGAGGATATGATTACAGCGGAAGAGTGCCAGACTCGATGAGCGCGATTGGAGAGCGCATGACCGCTGCTGTTGGAGCGAAGTGATACTTCCGCGCGCTGAGTTGTGCCCGTGGATTCGATGTGTGGAGCCGTTCTGCGCATACTTGCTTCATGATGGAGGTTCAGTTCAGCTAACAAGTTAAGGCATTCCGCTCCTAACCCGAAACCCGGCAAGTGTGGTCGTCGTGGGCCGCATGGCTCTTGGAAGATTGACATCCGACCCGAACGAGGCCGAAAGACGGTGATGGAGATGTGAATAGCGGAGCGAACCCTTCCACCCAGTGTTATTGCCGTAACGTTACGCGACCCTAGGCTGGTTAATAATAATTTTCCTATAATAATCTATATTTTAATATAACCTATACCTAGTATACTAAGTATAAATTAGAGTAAAGCGTCTCTTATAGTATTTAGTATCTTTTAAAAATTAAAATATACTCTTTCCTACTCTATTAATACCTTATAATAGAAACGGTTTTATAGGTTCTTTATAAAACATTTTTTATAGTTTTTTTTTTAAAAAGCATTTTAAGTATAGAGACCTTAATTTTACTATACTATATTAAAAGTTTTATTAAGATTAGTTAATTAATTAGTTATAAGTGTAAAAAAAAACTTTTATTTACTAAAATTATATTTTAATTTTATTTTATAATACGCCTAACTAAGTATACTAAATAAAATAAATTACTATTTAAATAAATTAGTTATATTCTTATCTACGCTTTTAATTTATATAATAAACTTACTTATAATTTAGTTATCTAAATTCTTTAAAAAGGTTAAGTTAAATAAAATACTTATATAGAGTTTATATTTATAAAGCTTTTTTAAAATTAGTAATAATACTACTATACTAAAAGTAACCATTATTAAGTATAAGCGTAGAAATAAAGGTAGAGGATATAAATAAGTATAAGTATAGTAAACGTACGAAAAATTTTCTTTTTATACCTATTTTTACTCTTAATTATAGTTTATACTTTTAGACTATAACCTTAATAATACTATTTTATTAAATTTATTACTGTTTACTAATACAGTTATTTTATATATATATATTATTATTACCTAAATAAAATATTTTAGATTAACTATTTATACTTTAATTATATTACGTAATTGTTAACGCTAACTGATTTTAATAAGCTTTATATATAGTAACTATAATAACTGTTTTACTAGCGCTAATAACCTATAACCTTTTTAATTATAATTAAAGTATTAAAATATAATATAGTATATTTTATAAAATTTCTTAATTTTTTTATAATAACTATTAATTTTTTAATAATAAGCTTTTAGACTACTATCTTCTAGTATTATAGTATTTTTTATTATGATTTACTATTTATTCTACTTTTAAATATATACTTAAATAATATTAACTACTTATAAAAAGTTTTTCTTTTAAAACTATATTTTTTTTATATTACTTTAAAAAACTTCTCTTTACTTATTTTTAAGCGTATATTACCCTCTATCACGTTCTTTATTTTACTTAGTAAGCTTTTAGCCTTTTTACGCAACTATTTTACTAGTTTTATTATATTACTATATTAGTATAAACTATAAATATTATTAAAATTAAAAATTAATTTATATGTAAGTATAAAAACCCTTACGGTAACGAATCTAAAATTATAAATATTAATAAAAAAAATCGCCCTTTAAAAAGACTAGCCATTTAAAAAGATTAGTCCTTTTTATAAGCTTATAATAGTATTTTAGTTTTAGGTAATTTATAATATAGATTTATTAGTTATTTAAATTTTTAGTAAATGCTAAAATTATTATAATTACTATTAATTTCTAACTAGAGTAAGTTTTAATTATTAAACACCTAAACCGGTCTTAATAGAGACCTAAAGGTTTTACAATTATAATAAGATAATTAATATAAAATATTCTATTTTATTTAATTATATATTAAACTATTTATTTATATTCATTTATACTAGCTGTCTATTATCCTTTTTTAATAATTCCTTTTTACTTACCTCTAAATATCCTTTGAAGTATTAAGTTACAGCGCTATTTTATATATTAGTAACTTTTACCTTATATTACCCTAATTAGAATTATATATATATTTTATACTATAGACTATAGCTTTTAATATACTTAGTTACTTACTAAAGAACTATACTATTTTTTTACTTTAGCGCCTTATAGTTACTAGTATTAGTATTATTATTACTAGTATTATAATTACTGGCGTCTTTCTCTTATAATTTATCTTCATTAATTAACTACTTTATATAGTAGTAGAGTTATAGTAACTTTAGTATTTTTTCTTTATTTAGTAGTATTTATATATAATAGATTTTTAGCTTATTTTTTACCTATTTAGGTAGCTTTTTTTTAACTAGATTTAGTAACTCTATATTTATAAGTATAAAACTATTTTATTTAAGTATTAACTTTTACGGGTTACTTATAAAAATAAATAATAGTATATTAGCTATATTAAATATATTTATTATTTTACGTTTCTTATTTATTTAGTTTAATTTAAAAACTTAAAGTATTTAACGTGCTTTATAGGATAGACTAAAGTAAATTTAGTATATATATTTTGTTAAAATTTTATTTTTTAATATACTAAAAGCGCGTATTTTAGTTACGAAATAATAGTATACTATTATTAATAAATAATACTTTGGATACTGCGACGCGTACTATAGTTATATTATATTAATATCTTTTTTTTTTATAAATGCCTGCTTAGTATTAGTTTAAAATAGTAGATATACTAGTATAAGTTACTCTATAGGGTAATAAACTATACTAAGCTATAATACTATTAAATACTATTAAGTAATTATTACGTGCCTATTTTAGTACTATCTTTTTTAATTAGACTTAGTATAATATCTTTAAGAGCTGGTTGTTAAATTATATAGTATATATAGCACTTTTTTCCTAATTAGCTAGTTGCTAATAGTAACTTTATTATATAAAAAAAACGCCTAAAAGTAATATTTAAAATTCTCCTAGCTATAATAATAAAAAAAAAATATTTTTAAAGATATTATATAGAAGAGAAACAAAATTTTATATTTTTATTATTAAATATATTATATATAGACTATAGTTCTATCTATACACTATTATTACTATTATAGTTTAATAGTAGTGTCTTTACGGCTTTGCTTACTATAAATAATAGTTATTACCTTATATCCGACTGTTAAGTTAATCTTTTTCTAGGTAATATAGATAGTATTAAAAAGCTACTATTTATTTATACGTAGTATAGTTCTCCGAATTCTCTACCCGTTAATATATAAACGCCTACTAATACTTAGGCGTATACGTATACGCTTACGTAACCTAAATATATATCTATTTATTTTATTTTCCTATTAACGCGTAATAGCTATTATACCTACCTTAGCAGCTACTACCGCGTTAAGTACCTCTTATAACTATACCCCGTTTATTATCTTTAGTATAAAATTAATTTCTTATTCTTCTCCTATTACTTCTTTTTTAGTTAATCTTAATATAAGCTATTATAGTTTATTACTTTATAGTATAGCTAGGCTAGTATTATTTTTATCTATATTATATAGTATCTAGACGTACTATACTAGTAAGTATAGCTTAATATCTTCCCCTACTATAATTACTACTTTATACTTATCTCCCTAGTCGGCGAGTAGGCGGTAGGTAGTATTATAGTATTTTCTTTTTAATATATTAAGGGCTCCTACGTATATTAGTATATTTAATAGTAGGTATTTTATAGTTACCTCTATAGTTTATACGCATAGGTTATTATTAGGTATACTCTTATAAATAGGTATATAAGGCTTAGTTATCGTAGTTTTATTAAGAGTAATTATTACTATTAGTATACCTATAAATATTAGCTAACTATACCTTATAAGCTACTAAGAACAAACGCTGCTTAGATTCTATTATATAACTTTAATAATAATAATATAGTAAAGTAGGTATATTATAGTATAGTAGTACTATAGCAGTCTAACCTAAAAAAAAAGAAGTAGAGGTAATAATAGCCCTATACTAGAGTACCGAACTTTAATACGCTAAGCTATATACTAAGCTATATACTAAGCTATATACTAAGGCTATAAGTTTAAGTACTTTACTAATCTAAAAAAAAAAAATTTTTTATAATTTTTTTTTATATACGCTTATTTTTTGACTGTATCTGGGGGAATAACTTTTTTTAGCTTATACTTTTTTTAGACTAGTGTTTCGACGCTACACTTTACCTCTCTTTATATAATAGTTTAATAAATTAATTAATTTAAGTTATTACTCTACTACTATAATATTTAAAAAATCTTATATTTAATAGGCTCTAGTTATGGCGCCTCTGTTTTTACCTATCTTTATATTAAGTAAGGACGTAGCGTACACTAAGTCGATGCAGCTCCTATGGATAAACGTAAAGAAATAGCGGAGCGAACAAGGCGAAAGTCTGGTACGCCTAGATCTCTGACGAGCAGCGAGCCTGGCGAGGCGGTGTGAGCAAGCATGGCACAACTCTTCCTCGTGGAATTCATCCGCGTTGCTGTCCTCTTCTCGAATGTCCCGCTGTTGCTGGTAGAGCAATTGACACGAGAATGCATGCCCTTCGCGTTCCACCGCTCTTCTTGAAGAAGGGCACCAGGACTTCGTCCAAAAGCGACAACGCAGTGAGGGAACGCGGTTTGGTGGTGGCAAGCCGGAAAGCAGTGACTTCAGAAGCTGAGAGTGTACGCTTCGCAATGGCAGGAAATACACTAGTCATATACTCCAACAACTGCCAGACGGCAGTACGAAAGTTGGTGCGTTCGACACCACGCATGCACTCGACGCGCGACATTCTCCGTCAGTCGTCCCTGTGAGCTTGCGAAGGCGGATACTGATCGCACCTCCCTTGTCTCCGGTGGGAGGAGCATTGGAGCAGAAGAGCGGTGGCCATGTGACGTAGAGGCTGGACTAAACCTGTTCTAGGCGATGGTAACACGTGTGCGAGGCAGCTGTGCCAGTGGCAGTGACTGATTTGACGAGATGTGGTATTGAGGTTGTAGCGTGGATGGGAACCGTAGTTGACGGGGAGAACGGCATACAGGTGCGCGCACCGAACTTCCTCGCCCGCACATCTCACTCACACTCCATCCGGGCTGGACTGAGGCGACGCAAGAAACCGTGCTACCGTCCGACAGCGCGGGAAAGTTCAATCTCTGTAGGCGCTCCAGCCGGGCGATGTGATAACCGCCATCCACGAACTGCAGCCCCGAGCCGGGCAAATAATAGCGGTACTCCAGATGTCCTTGGGAAGCGAGTCTCCATCCGTAGTTCTCGGGCCCGGCTGCTCATCGCAGCAGAGCACCACAGCCATGGTTCACGCCGCAATACCCATCCCTCCACGTCCGTCCGATCCATCATCCTCGACGCCCGTCACGCCCCCCGTGAAGGCGCCGGTTATCGCCGCGCCCACTCGCGCGGCGTATGGGTTGGATTGTCGACGTCGATGGGCGCTCCGGTGGGGTAGTGCGCGGCGATCGAGAGGGCGGCTTTCGCACCCGGGCGAGGCAATGGCAAGGTGCCTGCCTCCGTCGTGCTACGGCAGGTCTGACTCAGACAGGGTCGATAGATGTTGGCCGCGGCGAAAATTTGCGTGCTTCTACGCACTATCTCCCGCGCGTACTATAGTTCCTCCCTAGGGCGATAGCCTTAACACCAACTTCGTTAAATTAGATTATTTTTACGGCGCTACTGCCTTGTGCGCGCACGTATTGAAGCCTATAGGGAGGTAATAGCATTCGGTTGGGATCGCGAATCGGTCATGGGGGCCGGGAGAGGGGCAGAGTGGAGTGGGTCGCGGGCTCGGCTCGATCCGCGTAGATCGGAGATCCCTGTCCAGAAGAACGCTAAACCAAGTATAGTCTAGCTAATATTTCCTGATATCCTCTATCTCCCTGTAGGCTTTAATACGTGCGCGTATAAAACAGCAACGTTATAAAGGTAATCTAATTTAATAAAATTAGTATTAAGACTATTATTTTAGAAAGAAACTATAGTATATATAAAAGATAGTATATAAAAGTATATAAATTTTTACTATAACTATATTTATTAATTTTTTATTTTTTATATCTTTAATATAATTTTATTTTATTACTTATAATAACTGTAACTTTTATACTAATATTTATAAAGCTATTTAAAGAATTTTTTTTAACTACTAATATTACACCTAATTTAGAGCCTATTTAAAATATAAAAATAAAATTATAAATATATATAATAAATACTATTAGAGTTTAGGTAAATTAATTTACGTCTAACCTATTTTTATAAAAAAAAAATGGCGCTTATAAGTACTAGAGCTATTTAGACTAATATACTTTTAGTATAATAAATAGTATTTACTTAGTTTAAATAAGTAATATACTTAATTAAAAAATCTTTATATCTAATTGACTTATAATAGTAATTAAATAGTAATTTTTACAAAAATAGTCTATATATAAAAATTTTTATAAAAAGACTATATAAAACTTTATTAAGTTAATAGATAAAAAAAAAAGGCATATTAGGATTAGTAAATAGAAAATAAATAAATTATTTTATTAAAATATATAATACCGCTCTTTACTGCGTAGTATACTATATAATTATCAGAAGAAAATTAATTAGTCTCTATCTTACGTCTCATCTAAGCTTTAATACACATGCGCAAGGCAGCAGCGTCGTGGAGGTGATCTGATTTGACGAATTTGGTGTTGAGGCTGTCGCCTTCGCGGGGAGAACCATGGCACGCGCCTGATAGCCTCCGTCGCGAAGACTGGAATCTTTCAAGCTGCGTTGGGGACTTTTCCACGCGATTGCGCATCCACGCACCTAACAATGTTAACAGCTCAGTTGCCACTAGTGCAAATATCATCAAGTTACTCCACGGGATACCTACGTATTGTGTCCATGTCCCAGGGCAAAAAAGGGCGCCCTACATCACTGCGCAGGATTGTGTGGGGAAAGCAGAGGACATTGAGCAGACTACAGAATTGATACAGGGAAGCCTCGCTCACATTGCAAGGCCGAGTACGGGTACCGTAAAATACAAAGGAAATGCTATTGTAAGCGCCTGCCCCATGGTAGCCGTTATGAAGCTTTGTACGGGGAGACACGTTGAAAAAGATTACCGTCCCGATGTCCAACCCCTACCAATTACTCGGTTATATCCTGGACACATAAAAACAAGAAAAGGTAAAGAGAAGAGTGAGTAAGTCGCCGTGCATGAGCCCAGGGCGCATCATTGCACACCCGACTGTGCCAGGTAAGTAATGCACTCGAGCAGTATTGCACCTGATAAAACAGCTGATGATTTGACATTCGGAAAAGCGTTTTTTGGTCGCTAGAAGCTACGAAGGACTTAGTACGTTGTGGCATAGGGAAACGAAGCGACACTTACCCAGAAGAGTCTGTCTCAAGGTAATACTAGTTTTGAGCGGTGTTGATAGTGATTGCAACCTCCTGCGTTATATTCCAGGCCTTAAATATTAGATATTATTCTACTACCTTTGTAAGATTATTATTCTTAATTTATAGGTAAGGAGTTAAATTAATATAAAAGGGCGTTATTAAAGATAATAAAGATTTTATATTTTTATAAATAATATATTTTATAATAATTTTAATATATAGTATATACTTTTTAAAAAATTTCTATTAAATACGTAGATATACAATATCTTTACTTCTTAAAAAAATTTATAAAAGATTAATTTATTTTATAGTAATATATTAGAGATAGTCTTTAGTATTATAGGTTATAGTAAAAAAAATAGCGTCAATATTAAGATTATAAATATAAAATAGAAGAATAATTTATAAATAAAAGTAAATACTATTATTTTATATAATAGATTTAAAATTGTTATTCTTAGCTATTTTTATTGTGTAGTATTATTTAATAGTACGTTAGAAAGAATTACGTGGTTTTGCTACCGTTGAAGCTTCGGGCCAGCAGGGGAACCGGATTCTTGTCGTGCGTGTACATCCTCCACTAGAAGGAAGAAGAGCCGCGCAAAGCGGCCCTCTTGCGTGGGCACTCTCAAAGATCATGCATCACCATTCGAAGAGGTCAATCCCCACGTACTCATGATTGACCTGCATTTCGCTTGCGCGAGGACCTTCTGGGAGGAAGGTCAGAGGAAGGCGGCGTAGGCTGCGGATTGGCTTCCCGCGGCCACGCACTGAGGGCTTCCGAGTAGGCTCGAAAGGAACTGGCGGCTGCGGCTGCGGCTGCGGCTGCTTCTTCGGACGACCTCGCTTTGGGAGTACGTCAGGTGTGACAGCCTGTGTTCTCTGGGGCTCCTCCGTGCTAGCCGGCATACGTTCCAGCGCATCCCGGATGTGGGTAAGACGGGGACCGTTTGTGTATGTTTGGAGATTATTGATGAATGTGCGATACCGTGCCATATCCTCGGAGAATTTGAGCAGGGCGCCGTCAAAATACTCGGCATGATAACGCTGTTCGGCCGAGTCGAACCAATGAACCCATAACTGGATCTCGGTACCCGTACAAGTGGCGGAGAAGTGGACTGTGCGCAGAAGTTCGTCCTCAGCAGATTTTACAGGCATCCCAGTTTCGTTGTAGAAGCTGCGGAGGAAGTTGTTGATGGTAGCGCCATCCCGCGCAGTCTGAAGCCATGACTCCTCCTGGCCCTTGTTCGGCTTCCATTGCATTCTGAACCATGGAAAGTATGAATGGTCATTAACCATGAACCTGTGAATATAAGCTGAGTTGATCAAGTAGTAGGCATGTGGTGGTACCGTTCAAGAAGGACATTCTCCTCTTCTGAAGGGAAATGGCGCGTTCTGACGGAAGATGCCATATGAAGCATAGCCAGCGCATGCATCCGGTTTCGCCTGTGGAAGCGACTTATCGGTGGCGGTGAGCATCTCAGGGAGGTATCGTACCGCGAGAGAGGTATTGTCCCAACTAACAACGAAGGGATGTCCACCCTCTCTGCGAGAGCGGGGTACGAAGTTCTGGCACATCAAGCCCTTTGCGTCTGACTCCATACCCTGGCGCATCTCTTGCGCATTGTTGACGATATACTCCCCAGTCGGCGACGGAGGACCGGAGCGACGCTGCTGCAATTGACGTATAAGGTTCAATATGGCGAGCGGGATCTGGCGATCGTCTTGATCAAGACAGATGCCCGCCTGCAAGAGCTTGCTACGCCTAGCCATGTAGGAAGTCTCCGCGATGGCGTCCGAATGATCACTAGTTTCCGAGGCAGACGTGGCGATGGAGTCCGCGTCCACTTCGGCGACAATGAACTCGTCCTGGTTCCGGAGGAGGCTGTTCTCCATCAGAGGTTGTAGGCCGCCGTCATCGGTGGACGTCGGCGTGGAGTTCATGTCCTGTCTGCTTCGCTTCGGATGACCGGCATGGACGACCTGGAGAGAAGCACGCTCGAAAGCGGTGTCGCGCTTGCATTTGGGGGGCATGAGGTGAGAGATCCGAAGGGGCTGGTGATGTGTGTATTTCCGCCTAGAGGGAGGGGATCTCGTCGGCGGTGATACACGGCGCCTTTACCCCCACGCCGAGAGAGGTAGGCAGGCTTCTGTCGACCTGCCAGGCACCCCCGATCCTGGAATAATAAGCGTGATAATTTGCAATTGCGTCCGGTTGTACCTTGCAGGGATCTAAGCGGAGTGTTCTGGCGGACTAGCAAGCGCGAAGTGCAAAATCTGGCGTTGGGGAGTGTTCGGTATCCCGGACGAGAACACTGGGTGAAGAAAAGCCGTTGGGACTGGGGCGGGGGCAACAGTGATGGCAATAGTACTCAACACCGACTTTGTCAAATCAGATCATATTGAATACATGGCAGCCTTGCGCAAGTGTATTGAAGTCTAGAGGAGATCTACCTAGCGCTCTCCCCCGTTCGGTTTGACACCATCTCCCCCTCATTTTTCTCTAGGCTCACCAGCTATGATCTCCCTGTAGTCTTTAATACGCGCGCGCACAAGATAGTAGGATTATAAAAGTAATCTAATTTAATAAAAATAGTATCACAGCTATTACCTTTGAAAGAAAACTATCCTATTTATAAAAAATAGTACGTAAAACTATATATATATTTTTATTACAATTATATTTCCTAATATTTTATTCTATCATTTTATTTTAATAGACTTTTAACTCTTTTATTAATTATAATTATTTTAATTATACTAATATTTATAAAATTATATAAAAAGTCTTTTTTTACATTTAGTACTATATCTAATTTAATATTTATTTTACAGTATATTAGTAAAATTATAAATGTATATAATAAATATTACTCTAGTTTTTTTATAATATATTAAATATTAATTAATATACTTCGCGAGTTTTATAAAGTCGTAGTGTTGTATATAAGAAAAACTTAATAAGTACTAAATAGTTTGTATACGTAATATCCTAAAGAGATTATATATAAATAATATAAATTTTAAGTTTTTAAGAGTTATATATCTTATGCCTCTATTTTAATAAGGATTATAGTACATTACTAATTATAATAATTATATAAAGAGAGGTAAAGTGTAGTATTAGAAACACTAGTCTAAAAATAGTATAAGTTAACAAAAGTTATTTTTCTAAATGCAGTTAAAAAATAAGCGTGTATAAAAATTATAAAAAAATATATTTATTTTAAGTTAGTAGGGGCTTTAAACTTATAGCCTTAGTATATAGCTTAATATATAGCTTAACGCGTAGCTTAGCGTATAGTTTAATATAATAATATTTTACTTATCTATATATAGATTCGTAATTACTATTTATAATTATATATAAACAATTAGTTAATTTAGTTACTAAACGTATAAATTCTATACTAAAGATAATTATTAGGTAGTTATTTAGAATATATAACTAAATAGACTTTTAAAACTAGTAAATTTAGTTATTTATTTTATACTCTATACTATATTATTATTTTCTTAAAATATTTTACTATAATATATTTTTATAATTTATTTATTTTTAGAGTATTATTACTATATTATTCCTTTAAAAAATTATTTACTTTAATACTTATTATATCTATTACTGTTATTTATTTTAACTATAATAATCGGTCTTAATAAAGACCTAGAGGTTTTAAAGTTATAATAAGATAATTAATATAGAATATTCTATTTTATTAAATTATATATCTAGCTATTTATTTTTATTGCTCTAGACCTATTAGCTATTATCTCTAATTTAAAAAATCTTTTAGTATATAGGCGTTATTTACCTACTATACTTTTATAATATTATATATCCGTAGCTCTATAATATATTTATAGTTATTTAGTCTATTCTTATGTATATCTTTTAAGTTACTTTTCTACCTTTATATAAAGTCTTTATATAATTAGAAAAGTTTTATAAATTATTAGTTTTTATAATAGACTTTTTAGGACTATTATTATATACCACTTTATGCCTTAAATATCTAGTAGGTAGTTAAGAGTACTAATAATACTAGCTTTTTATATAATCTATAAGACGTTCTGTCTCGTCGGCTTGAGTTATCTCTCTACCAGCTGTAATATTCGAAAAATCCTATGTTTAATACGTCCTAGTTATAGCGCCATTGTTTTTGCCCACCTTTATATTAAGTAAGGACGTAATATACTGGTACCAAGTCGATACAGCTCCCACGGATAAATATAAAGAAATAAGACGTTCTGTCTTATTATCTATACCTTGATTAAATTTTTAGTCTTTTAGTAATACCTACTATAAATATAGGCTTCTTTTTAGTTATACTAAATATACTATTATATAGTATTAAGCTATAGGCAGTATAAGCGTTATCTATATTATCCTATATTAGTTATAGAAAGTTAGTTATCGTAACTTTAACTTTTTTAGTATTATTTTTACTTATCTATTTAATATATACTTTTTATAGTATACGCTATAAGAGCTTATATATTTATTATTAATAGATTATCTATTTTATAGTTTATTAGATATATAAAAGTCTAGTACTAAAGTTAATAAAACTTATTATTTTATACGTCGCGCTATATACTGTAAATATAATTTTTTTTTTATAAATACCCACTTAGTATTAGTTATAAAAATAAATATATAAGTATAAGTTATTATATAAGATAATAAATTATACTAAGCTATAAATCTATTAAATACTATTAAGTAGTTATTACGTACCTATTGTAGTACTATCTTTTTTAATTAGACTTAGCGTAGTATCTTTTAAAAGCGGATTATTAGTTTATATAATATATTTAGTACTCTTCTTCTTAGTTAGGTAGCTACTAATAGTAACTTTATTATATAAAAATAAAAACTATAATAGTACTAATTAGAATATAATTTTAAAGTAAAATAAAATTTAAAATTAACTATAACTATTTAGTTACGTATAGCTTATTTATAGGTTTTATATTAATTTATATCTATATAACCGTTTAGTAGAGAGTAGCCTTATTAAAAATAGTTTTTTTTATTTTATATATCTTTTTACTACTCTATTTTATATAACTTATAAATTTTATACTAATAAAATAATAATTATATAAAAGTTATTAGTTAATAAAGTAGAATAAAAATATTTAGTATTAAAAAAGCTTAAAGTAAATATAAACTAATAGAATAAAATAAATCTAGTAATATACTTATAAAATTTATATAAATAATAATTAACTATTATAAACTTTAAAAGGATTTATTTAATAGGGAGTATAAGTTTAGTAAGTACGCGCTCTTATTTGTATTTAGTAAATAGTTATGAATAGCTTAGGTATAAAATATAATAAATAATAATTTTTTTATTCTATAAGACTACTAAATAAGCTAAGTATAAATATAACTTATATTGCTAGTACGCTTTTAGATAGTATTATTATTTTAGTAAAAAATTTAACGGATATTATAGCTTAGTAAAAAATTTAAAAAAAAAGTTACTCTAAATTATATAACTAAGGTCTTATAATAATATTATTAGTTTACGAACTACTAGTAGACGCAGTAATATATAATAATAATTAAAAAAAAAATAAGTCTTTTATACTTATATTTGAGGGTAATATATATAGTATAAAGATATAAATATACTTTATCTATTTTAAAACCCTCTTTAGTCTCTTCTATAGCTACTATAACTATTCGTTTTTATATAATTAATATATATATAGATATATTTTATAGCTTAGTAATAGTATATATATACTTCTTCTTTTTTAAAACTCTATTTAGCTACCTCTATAATTACTATAAATATAATTTTTATTTATTTTATGTATATATATATTATTATAATTTAAATAAATTAGTTTATTATATAATATTTATATATTAATTAAATAAAATCTAGCTATAGTAGCTCAGGATAACTAAAAGGGGTTTAAAAAGAGAGAACTATATATATACCTTTATACTTAATATATTAAAAAAACTAGGTAAAATAATATTAAAAAGAGTGTAGTACTATACTAGTTACTAACGTACTAGCGCATTTAGCGCGCCCTTAAAAAAATCTTAAGTTAAAAAAGTTTAATATAGTTAATGTATTTTTTAAAAAAAAATATATATAGATAGTAGTAGTAACTACTACCTATATATCTTTTCTTAATTTTATAATTTATAATTATATAGTTAAATATGTATTAAAGGAAATATACTTACTAAAATATTTTGTAAAATATATTTTAAGCATAAAGATACATTATAGTATATATACTAAATCTATTATTAGGTGTATTTAAATCCTAATACTACTTTTTTTCTTATTAACACTAATAATAAAATAATTTTAATTAATATTAAGGCGTCTAAAATAGTAATTAGTATAGTTAGCTAAGCTTTTCTTATTGTATTTTTCTATTTTATAGGTAATAAAAATATAATTCTAGTAGATACTTACTAGTATAAGTACTTTATTTATTTAAAGATAGCTAATAGAAAAGAGGTAAATTCTAAAATTATAACTATATTAATCTCTACGTATAGCTGTATAAATAAGATAGTGCTTTTTATTAATTAAAAAAATAGTTAAAAGATTAAATATTAAGTTAGTAGTCTTTATTGTTATAATCAAGTTATTAATTAAAGTATATAAAAATATAGTAAAAGTAAATAAGATTAAACAATATAATATATAGTTTATAGTAGAGTTAATAAGTAAAATAAGTATTTTATAAATACGGTAGATACTCCTTAGTGTAAAAGATATAGTAAAGGTAAAAGTAAGAGCAAAAGTAAGAGTAAAAGTAAGAGTAAAAGTAAGAGTAAAAGTAAGAGTAAAAGTAAGAGTAAAAGTAAGAGTAAAAGTAAGAGTAAAAGTAAGAGTAAAAGTAAGAGTAAAAGTAAGAGTAAAAGTAAAAACGTCCTAAGTATAAAATCTATAAACTAATAAGTAAAGAATTTTTATAAAAATACTAAATGTAGTTAATATTTAAAAGTTTTAGGACGTCTATATATATTAGTATATTTAGTATATAGGCTAGATAGGCGTATAAAGTATACTTAGTATTATTATTATTTTTATAGGTAAAGAAGAATTTATGGGTATAAATAAAAATATTATTTATTATTAACCATTATACTACCAGGGTATATATAGGCTCAGTAAAAAGTAATAGAAATAAATATAATTATTATTTTATATAAAAATAAAGTTAACTAAGTAACTAATAAATTATAATATTAGGTATTAATTATTTAATATATTAATATTTATATATTAATTAAACAAATAGTGTAGCTGTAGTGGCTTAGGGCAACTAAAGGGGGTTTTTAAAAAGCAGGAATATATATAACTTTATATATAATATATTAAAAAAGCTAAGTAATATAATTATAAAAAAGATATAGTATTATATTAAACTACGCTAGTACACTAGCGTACTTAGTATACTCTTCTAAAAATATATTATATTAAAAAAGATCTAGTATAGATACTATATTTAGTAAAAAAAATATATAAATAATAGTAGTTACTACTACCTATATATCTTGTTATTTTATAGTTAATAATAGTAATGCTAAATATTTATTAAATAAAAAAATATACTCCCTAAAATATTTTTTAAAAGTACAGATATATACTATAGCTTTAGGTATTATAGCTACTTATAATATATAACTCCTATTTTTATTCTTTTCTTAGCGGATACTATACTTATTTAAATTAATTTTAACACGCTAACTACGTTAAAAGCCATTTTTATAGTATTATACCTACTTAGTAATATATAATAAAAAGTTCTCATTAATACTACTAAGTATTCTCTATATAACGTAATTGTCTAGTTTTATAAAAATACTATTTATTCATTTCGCGTAATATTAAATAATAAATATAATAAAATAAATAGTAAAAAGAATAGTAAAAAGAATAGTAAAAAAAATAGTTTAATAACTTTATTAATAGTAAAGGTAATAGAATTTAAAATTCTAGAATTAGTTATTGTAGCTTATATAAAGATAATAATTATAAAAGTAGAAGTAGTAGTACTATACTAGTTATAAAAAAATAAAAAAAAATAGCGCGTTAATATAATATTTATTTCTTTACGTTTATTAGTAGGAGTTATATCGACTTAGTATACACTACGTCTTTACTTAATATAGAAATAGGTAAAAATAAAGGGACTATAACCTAAGACCTATTAAATATAGAATTCTTTAAATTTTATAGCCAGTAGAGTAATAACTTAATAGATAACTTATTAAATAGTAGTCATAATAATAGTAAAGTAATAATTATAAAATAATAATAAAATATTTATTAGTTATTATTTTAGATAGAGTAGAACTATAGGCCGTATATAGTATATTTAAAATAGTAAATATAATAGCTTTTTCTCTTTTCTGTAAATACTATATATCTATAAAGTTTAAAATTTTTTTCTTATTTTTTTTTATATCTACAATGGTAATATTTTAGTATTTAATAATTAGTTTACTAAATAATATTTAGCGTATAGTATAGGCTGTCACTAATAGTAATAACTAAATAGGTTATATTAAAAACTACTTTAACTTTTATCTCTACGTAGTATAGTAGGCTAGTTTACTTAATAAGCTAATTTTTTAGTTAATATTTTTAATTTTAATTTAATTCTAACGCGCCTTTTTTTATTTAAGATAAACGTAATTTTTAGTTTTAATAATACCTATACGAATATTAAAATCTGCTTCTAATTATATAATAATATAGTAGGCTTTATAATATAATAGTATAAAAAAAGTAAAACTCTTTTTTCTAGAATTATTGCCGTAATATTACGTAACTTTAGACTAACTATTTAAACTTCTACTATATTACGTAATCGTTAACGCCAACTTATTTAAATAAACATTTTATATAGTAACTATAATAACTTTTTTACTAGTGCTAATAACCTATAATCTTTTTAATAGTAATTAAAGTATTAAAATATAATATAGTCCTTTTTATAAGATTTTTTAATATTTTTATAATAACTACTAACTCTTTAATAGTAAGCTTTTATAACTGCATTATAGTACTATAGTATACTCTTTTTTTATTATTTATTGTCTACTCTACTCCTACGTGTATATTTAAATAATTTTAACTACTTCTAAAAGATTTCTTTTTTAAAGTTTTACCTATTTTCTTTACGCCGCTTTAAAAAACTCCTTTTTACCCTTTTTCTTACCCTTCTCTTTACCCTCTTTTTTTCACATCTTTTTACTTAGTAAGCCTTTAGCCCTTTTAAATTATTATTTTACTAGCTTTATTATATTACTATATTAGTATAAGTTATAAACGTTATTAATATTAAAAATTACTATATATTTTAGAATAAAGAGCCGTACAGTAACTAACTTAAAATTAAAAATATTAATAAAAGAAGATAGCCCTTTAAAAAAATTAGCCTTTTTTATAGGCTTATAATAATACTTTAGTTTTAGGTAATTTTTAATATAGTCCTGCTAGTTATTTAGATTTTTAGTAAAAGTTAAAATTACTGTTAATTTCTAGCTACAATTAGTAATTATAATTAATAGGCGCTTAAAAGTAAGTTTTAAAATTCTCCTAGCTATAATAATCTAAAGAAGAAAATAAAATTTTTTTTTAAAGGTATTATATAGTATAGGAGAGAAAAAAAAATATAATTTAAATATACTGTGTGTAGCCTATAGTTTTATAATATATAGTTTTACCTATAGTACTATTTATTGTTTTACCTATAGTACTATTTATTGTTTTACCTATATATTATTATTACTACTATAGTTTAATAAATTATTAATTAAATTATTACTCTACCAGTTATAAAATTTAAAAAATCTTATATTTAATAGGTTTTAGGTTATAGCACCTTTATTTTTACGTATTTTTATATTAAGTAAGGACGTAGTATATACTAAGTTAATATAGCTCCTATAAATAAACGTAAAGAAATAAAAAAGTAAGACTCTTTTATCTCAAATAAAAAATAGCGGTAGTAGTAGTAGTAGTAGTAGTACTATAATAATAATAATAAAAAAACTTTTTTAGAGTAGTAAAGGGAGTAAAATCTAGTAAAAAAAAGCTTATTACAATAATTAAAATTATTTAAATGTAGAAATATATATATACATAAAAGTAAAATAGGTAGTAAGTAATAAAAGAAGAGTATACTATATCGCTGTAATATAGTTATATAAAAACTTACTATTAGAAAGGTAATAGTTATTATAAAAAAATTAAAAAAGTTTATAAAAAGTATTATATTATATTTTAATACTTTAATTGCTATTAAAAAGATTATAAGCTATTAGTACTAGTAAAGATGTTATTATAGTTACTATATAAAAAGTTTATTAAAATAAGTTAGCGTTAATTATGTTATATAGTAGAAGTTTAAACAGCCAGACTAGGGTCGCGTAACGCCACGGTAATAATCCTAGAAAGGGATAATATAGCGTTTATAATAAAAATATATAGCCTATAATATATAGCGTAATTACGTAGAGTACTACTAAAAGTACTAGTAATAAAAATAAAAACGTCTTAAGTACAGAGTCTATAGGACGATAAATAAAAAATAGTAAAGCCTTTAGTAGGTAGAGATACTATAAGTAATTACTGTAATATTTAAAAGTTTAGGAAAATCTATATATATTTCTTTAGTATATAGACTAGAAAAGCATATTAGTAGGTAGGCGTGCTTAGTATTATAGTAATTATTATAAGTAAAAAAGGTAATATAATTATAATTAAGTATTATTAAATACTACTCTATCTATATAGGCAGAGCGAAACGTAATAGAAATAAATATAACCTCTATTTTATATAAAAATAAAATTAAAAAATAAACTAATACGTTATAATAGTAGTTATTAGTAATACTAGTGTAAAGAATATATATATTTAATAAAGTTATTTCTCTAAACTTA
Source organism: Pleoardoris graminearum (assembly GCA_030770415.1). NCBI lineage: Eukaryota > Fungi > Ascomycota > Dothideomycetes > Pleosporales > Didymosphaeriaceae > Pleoardoris > Pleoardoris graminearum. The sequence goes on along the minus strand of JASEKS010000083.1, from coordinate 159,238 downwards.
ATTAAAAATATACACAGGTCTAAAAATTATAAAAAAATATTTTTATTTTAGTTAGATTTAAACTTATAACTACGACGTATAGTTTAATATATAGTTTAATATACTAAGATTTAGTATACTATGGAGCTATAGTTACTTTTAATTTTTTTTTTAGGCTAAGTAGTACTATAGTACTAGTAATACTATAATACTCCCTACATTACTATATTATTATTAAAGTTGTATAATAAAATTTAGTATATTAACGTAAATATTAATATAAATACTAGTATAGTATTTATTTTTAAGAGTATAGATTATACGGTATAGTTAGTTATTATATATTATAAGAATACTAATAGTAACTTTACGTATTATAATTATTTTTAAAATAGAGCTATATAATCTAAGACTCTTATACCTATTTATAAAATATATTTAATAATTATATATAACGTAATTAGTAAACGAGTATTATAGGTTAGTAAGTGCCGTATCCTACTAAATTTACCTACCTCTTTTATCTTAATACGTAATAGTTTAACGTAATACTACTTTATTAGCTTTAAATAAAATAAATATTTAGCTTACTATTTTATTTATTAATTTTAAATAAATATAGAGTAATTATATTACTACTACTATCTATAATATATTTAAATATATAATTTACTACTAACGCGATAGTAAGTTTATTTAATATAATTACTAATCTAACTTAAAGAAGCTTACTAAGCTAGAAAAGAAGGTAAGTATTAAGTATATACTTAACTTAATATATTTATATATTAATTGAACAAATAGTGTGGCTGTAGTGGCTTAGGGCGACTATAAAGGATTTTAAAAAAAGAAGGAGTATATATATACATTCATACTTAATATATCGAAAAAGTTAGGTTACTTAACTTAAATTTATATAAATTTCCTCCGTCTGTAAATACTATATAAAATATGGTAAATAATTTACTTACGAAATACTATATAGGCTAAATTAAAAAAAAAATAGCTAAGAAACTGTATTAAATATATAGAGAGTTTTATAACTTAATTTAATTAATTATATAATTACTAGAAAACTTTTTATAAAAACTCTTAAAATATTTAAGACTAGCTATTAGATATATAAAATATTAGTTTAGTTAGTTATTACTAGCTTAAAAAAAAAATTTTTATTTAAAACTATTTAGTTTAGTAATTATAAGTAAATACCTATAATTTAGGGGATTAGTACTACTAGATTTTGAAACCACATTTGGTTGCCCCGAGCCACTATAGCTAGACTATTTGTTCGATTAATATATCAATATATAGTACTACTAGATAAATAATTTTACTATTTATTATCTTTACTAGCTAGTACTACCTATTTACTTAGTATAAGAGTAATAATATACTAAGTAATTAGGTAATTAACTTAAATAATAATAATTAAATAAAAAATAAGCTTACTATACCTGCTTAACTGTAATAGGTTAAATTTAATAGATTATAATAGTACTTATTAATAGGTTTATAATAAGTAGAAACTTTTTTATTACTTTTTAATATAGACTATATATTTCCTTTATGCTTATACCTTTTATATTATTCTGTCTATATTTTTAGGTATTTTATAAAGCTTCCCTTTCTTATTTTCTTATACCTATATATCGCGCCGTTTACCTATATTATTCTATTATATATTAGTTAATATTATCTATCTTATCTATAAGGCTACTATCTCTTATAGTTACTTTAATAAAGTTATTATATACTATAGCTACGGTAGCTGCGCTACCTTATACTTTAATATTTTTTTTATATTTTTTAACTAATTTAGATTCCCTTAATTACCTAGTAGCTTTTAAAATCTAGCTTTTTACTTACCTATGTATACTAGGTTCTTACTTATATTTTATAGTACTAAGTTTATACTATTAGTAATATCGTAATATATACTACTAATAAAAAGACTACTTATAAATAATATATAAGTAGTTATATTTTTAAATTATAATACTTAAAGCGTATTAGCTAGTAATAAAAGTAGTTTAGTTTATATAAAAAATCTAAAATTATAAGTAGTGTATTTTAGCTTTATATAGATTATATTATTAAACTAATTAAAGATATTTAGTGCCTTTATATTAGTGTAGTATATAGGGATATACGGCCTATTAGCCTAAAATTATTTTATATTTATTATATTTACTATATATACTATATATTTTATTATTATAGGGTATTACGAGGAGCTATAGCCTTATAGATAGCTTATTTTTTTATATTTTCTTATATTATTACTATAGCTAGTTTAGAAACGCTGACGTATATTAATACTTTATAGTATATTAGTAACTGCCGCCTAATAAGTCGTCTGTTAAATTATCGCTCTACTAGCTATAAAATTAAAAAAATCCTATATTTAATAGGTTCTTGTTATAGAGCCTCTGTTTTTACATACCTATATTAAGTAAGGACGTAGCGTATATAAAGTCGATACAGCTCCCACAGATAAACGTAAAGAAATAGTATATTAGTAATAGCGTAAGCTATTACTACTATTTTTTTTTCTTTTATAAATAAACGCTATATACTAAGTTAAAAGGTAATACTTACTTACGTATTACTATTTTAACTTATTATAATTAGTAAATATATTTGTAGTATACGCGTTATATAACTATATATTATATTATTTATTATTATACTAAAAATATAGTAGAGTCGTTTTATAGAACCTATAAAAGTATTATACTAGTTATTTCTTTTAAAATATAGATACTACGCTAAAAGCGTAGATATATTCTAAAAAAAAAAAAAAAAAAAAAAAATTATTATAATATTTTTTATATTTTTTTTTATTTTTTTTTATTTTTAAAAATAAAATTAATATTATTTTTATTTTTTTAATAAATAAAAAAAAAATAAATAAATTAATTTTTTTTTATTTAAAAAAAAAAAATAATTAACAAAATTAAAAAGTAAAAATTTATTAATTATTACTATTTTAAATTAATTTAATTAATAAAAATATTTTGATATTTCCGTTTTAAAAAAATATAATTAAATTTTTTATTATTATAAAAAAAAATAAATAAAGTCGTTTTAAAAAAATAAAAAAAATTTTATTTTTATTTTTTTTTTTAAAAAATAAAAAACAGCCTAAAAAAGTAAATATATTCTAAAAAAAAAAAAAAAAAAAAAAAAAGTTACTATAAAATAGCTAAAGCACTTTATTAAGTATATAAAACATTAAAAAGTAAATTAATATTAGTTTCTAATTTTTAATAGTTATAAAAGCTATTTATTAATTATATTTTATATATTTTATTAGAAAAGTATTATTATTATTTTTTATATACTCTTATATTTCTCGTACTTCTTTTAATAATGTAATATAGACTACTTTTTACTATTAAAACGTATATATAAAAATTAGATTAGTTACTTAATCTATAATAGTATTAATTATATTATTAAATTTAAATTCTTACTCGCCTTCTATACCACTTATAAAAGAATAATTATAAAAGAGAATATTTACGCTAGCGTTTAAATTGCTAGTCTAGTTTTATAAAATTTAAAAATAATAATAAGTAAGCTTAATATTAAACTTTATATACTAATCTTGCGTACTCTAAAAATTGTTGTTTAAAAAATTAAAATACAAAGTAACGTGGGTAAAATAGGGGCTTAATTAATTTTAATTTATAATTAAATTTAAAAATATAAACATTTATTACTTACTTCTATTATTACTACGCTTAATATACTCTAAAAGGACGCTAAAAAAATAGTTTATAAATTAGTACTAGTAAGCGATTAAATTACTAGTTTTAAGTAAACTAAACAAGTAATTATAACTCGTAAAATGTGTAAAAAAAAAGATTTAAAAGTAAAAAACCCGTATAAAGGTAAAAAGAAATGAAATAATTATGTAAAAAGAAGGTAAGTAATAAATTAAGGGAATATTACGTTAAAGAAGGGCTTAATTAAATACTAAATATTAAACTTTAGCGTGTTATACTAAGTATAAAAAAACTAGCTATAATTTATAAATAGAGAAAAAGTAAGCTATAAGTAGTAGCTAATTATATATAACTATTATATTATTCTACCTTATTACGTTATTAAGATATATTACTAAAAAGGACGGAAATCTATTAGGGTGCGGCGCTCGTATATTTACAGCGCTTACTTACTAATTATATTATATATAAATAGTAGAGTTGGTTATAACGTATCTATTAAATATAAATATATACTAATAAAATTTATATTTATAAAGTTAATACCGTAAAAGTTTTTAATATATAAAAAAAGAGACATTATAATATTATTTACTATCTACTTACTAGAGGTAAGAGAGATAAGTATATAGTAATAATAATAAATAAAAAGTATTATATTATATCTACTAGTATAGTATGTTTATATATAGTATATTATAAATACTACCTTAGTTATATTATAATATAATAAGCTGTAATAGCTTATAAGGAGTTTATAAAAAAATAATAAAATAATAAAAATAAATATTATACTTAAGATAATACACAGCGACTAAATATAAAAAGTATTTAATAAATAGTAGTTACTAAATTATACTAAGTAATCTACTAGAGATAGGTAGTAAAGTATAAATTAAGTATAACAGCTACTACGCGTTAATAAAAAAAATAAGTATATTAAATTACGTATAGGCCTAAGTATTAATAGATATTTATATATTAATAAAATAAATAGATAGAGTATTTAGAAAACTATAATTATAAATAAATAAATAGTAACTATTTAATACTATTTATAATACCTAAAAAAAATCGCCCGGAGCTTACTCTTAGCATTTATATATATACTTAACGCCTATTAGCTAACTATACTTACCCCTTTTAGCTACGCTACCTAGTCTTTTTATTTATAAAATTTTTTAGCTATTCTCCTTACACTCCTAAAGCTACTCTAGCTATTACCTATAATAGGTAATACTCTTAATAAAATTCTCCTAGACAGAAAGTAGACTAATTTATATATAAGTTATAGTATAAACTTATCTAGTATTTATTAATTTAAATAGGGGCAAGTCTGTACTAAATATAAAGTCTAGCTTTTTAAGTATTATATAAATAGTATACTAATTATACTGCTAATACCTTCTTTTATTAACGCTTTTATTAATATACTAGCACTATAATTTAATTATTCCCTTTATAAGGCTTATACTTCTAAGTTCTACTACGTAGAGATTAAATAGGTATATAAAACTACTTACTATTAAATCTTTAATAAAAATTATAAAAAAGAAGAAAAAGAAATAAGAAACTACGCGTCTAAAATTTAGTTAGTATCTCTTATTAAAAATAATAATAAGGTATACGAGATACGGTAGTAAGCTTTTAGTAATAGATATTAAGAGAAATAACTTAAAATCTAGAGTATAGATAAAAAGTACTATACGCTATAGTTAGTAGAGAGTAAATTAAAATTAGTTTTATAGCAGTTAACTTAATAGTTAAATATAATAAAATAACTATTATTTATAAAAGATAAAGCTATAAAAACGTTACTAATTAGTTATTATAATTAGTATTTAGTTATTAGGCTACGGTGTACGGGGACATTTCTAAGGGCTAATAATAGCTATAGATAATAGGGGTTACGTAACTAATAAACGTAATAGTGGTCTATTATATCTATTAATAAACTTTTAGTAAATCTATTAACAGACTCTTAGTAGGTCTATTAATAGACTTAATAGAAGTCTATTAGGTCTATTACTATACTATATAGGAGCGCGAAGACTAATAGATTAGATTTTATATTTAACTTATTCTTAATCTATTATTTAGATTACTTAGGCTCTTATTAATTTAATATTTTATAATATTAATGCTAACTCCCTATTATCTATTTATATAGTAATAACCCTAACTCTAAGCTATTATTACTACTCTTACCTAAGAACTAACCAGAAGCCCGAAAGGACTTTAATATTAGTTTATATCTAACTTATTTTTATTTAAGAAAAATTAGTATAACTAAGTACTAAAGCTATTTAAATTAATATATTGTTAGTATAATAATTTTTTATTATCTAAACTAAATAAATAATATATTTAATTAAAATTTTTAATATATAGTTAACTGTGTAATTAAAATTTAATAATCTTTTTTTTAAAAAAATAAAAATTTATATATAAATAGTTTTATAAAAATCGCATATAAAATTTAATTAAATTAATAAATATAATAAAAATATATTAGGAGTAGTAAATAGGAAATAAATAAATTATTTTACTAAAATATATAATAGCTCTTTTTAGCGTATAGTACACTATATAATTATAAAAAAAAAATTAATCTACCAGCTATAATACTACCGCTAGAGTCTACTTAGCACGTAAGAAAACGCTATAGCTATTTAAAAACATATTTTTTCTCGGATAATAATCTAGTTACTAAATCTTTTAGGCTTTATCTAAAACTAAAACTACCGGCGCCCTTAACTACTTTAACTAATATTATAACTTAATAATACCTTTAAGATACCTATAATTTAAAATTCTAATTAATTTTAACTACTCTATAAGCCTATTACGTTAGATTTTTTTTTATAATATTTTATTTTATTTTTTTAGCTAATACTACCCTTTAGACTCTCCTCGCAGATTTTTATTTTATAAAACTAGCCTATTTTATTTACTACCTTTATTATCCTTAGATCTTTTTTAATTATTATTTTAACTATTTATAGGACAAAATCTACTATATAAAAGATTTTTTTACGTATATATACTACTTATTTTTTTATTACCTACCTACTTACTATTATACCCTACGCGTCTTTTCTATTTTTAGCTATTTTTATTTATAATTTTAGTTTTTCTTTTAAAATCCGCGTTAAAGTATAAGAAGTTTTATATAATTACTAGAATCCAGCACGCGACTTGTCGGGTAATTATTCAATACGCAATGAACACAAGAGGAGGAACAGGGTAATTGCAAGTCGTTAATTAGCCAAGGACGCTCGAGGTAGGACGGACATCAACACAGTTGTCTGTAATGAAACCCCTCAGCATGGCTAGTTTCCGCAATCGACAAATACAATTGTGTGGCAATTACCTATGGTTGCAGACGTTTTCCCTGGTGGAAAACTTCTACATCTTGCTATATCCAAACATTTCAATTCAGCTATAAGAACCTGACAAGACCCACTCCTTCGGCCTGTTGTCTTTTCTTGCAGTACTGGCGCTCATCATCATCACCTACACTTGTGCCTACAGCTTGACCGCCTCGCTCCCCACTACCAGTTGCATTACCTGCGTAGCCATCCGGCACTCAAACATCCGAGATAATGTCCGACCAAAAGATCAACGAGTCGATTCGCCCTATGGAGACGGAGGATAGTAAGTGCTTCACCTATATGTATTGAGACATTGATATGCTAACCCGCCAAGACGATTCGCCACCTTGGGCAACCACCACATTGAAGAACGGTGCCGATGCACCTGAAGCGCCGTCGGATTCTGGTAGGTGAAGGGGCCCTGGTCGCATTCTGCATATACATCTTTCATCCCAGACGAATGAGACTAACACTGTGCAGATGCTGTACATTCGAGCACCGCGGCAGAACGCAGCCGTCAGGAAAGAGACGAACTTCTCGATCGATTGATTAATGAGGATCGCCAAGAGCGGGACCATTACCGAGACGCTCTGTACGAGACCCAGCGTGACCTTGCTGATGAACAAGCCAATGTAAAAAACCGGCCGGCAAGACAGAAAAAAGCTTCGGCAGCAGTGCGAGACCCTCCGCACCGATCGGAGTCATTACCGGGACGCTCTGTACAACACCCAGCGTGACCTTATTGACGCACAAGTAGATTTGAAAATCTCCCGGCAAAGCAAAGACGATCTTCGGCAGCAGGTCGAGACCCGGGACGATATGATCCGTCGGGTCGAAACCGCTCGAGATAGTTTTAGAGACCTGTTCAATGCCATGCAGGCCGATCTGACAGCGGCAAACAACGAGCTTGCTGGGGTTAGGATCATGCTGGCGGCTTCGCTGGTGACTTTTCTGGCGGCAATTGCCCTGCTTATCACCTGGATCAATCTGTAAGCCTGTTCATGCTTGAGAGGTGGACAGAATGCGAAGGATGCGAGTTGGATCGGACTTTTGGAACGGTCCTATTCGCGTTTTATCTTTCAAAGCGGGCCATCGTACTTGCGACGGTTGCGTTTTTGGCTTTTGGATTTCTTTTTGTCCCCCCTACCTGAATGCGATATGGATTTGTAGCACAACGCGGAGGATGCGAGCTTGGTCAAGGCTATGGGTTGGATCTGCCTTGTAGCTTCATTTTAGGAGGCTTCCGTGTTTGGATTTCATATTTCTTACTTGTTTCTACTTTTGCTACTGTATGCGATATAGATTTATGTATCTTACCTTCTCCAATGACTGGTTTCCAACTCGGCACCACACTGCGTTCACGTTTTTGGAAGAAGTCTAAGTGTTCCCTTTGTATTTGATGGATTCACAGACGTTGATTTTCGCCTTGGGTGGTAACTGCGAATATGGTTTGGAAGATCTGGTGCAAAAAGTCCAACGTATTTCGAAACCTCGACGGATGTTTTGTACTGAGTTATCCTGTGGCTCTGAGGAGCACGCGAGGACAGACAAATGATGCTGTAAATGATTCTTACCTAGGTAGTCGTGGCAATGTTTCCTATATCACTATCTTCTTACCCATCCACAATACACACTTACAAGTTTCCCAACAACACAATCATGCCGCCACTTACCGCTCCCACCCCGCTCCCACCCCGCTCCCACCCCTAAGGCCTACGCGCGACTCTATAGGACATTCCCTAGTGGGGCGTGACATTACAGGAGATAGCTCGTCGCCTTAGGATTACCCTGGTGCGATGGAAAGCGAAAATTTTGACATTGATCTCGGCGGCCCTGGCTTTAGACTCCGCTTTGCAGCATTCATGCCCAATAATAACAAGGTAAACGAGTTTAAAAATAATCTTCTTTATTAATTAATATATTATATAGCTATTTTAGCCTAAGGTTATAAATTATCACCCTTCTATTTTTTAATTTTTTTAAATAATAGTACTTACTTTCTATTACTTTATTATTTAAAAATAATTTTTATTATTTTTTTCTAAAAGAACTTATTAAAAATAATTACTTTTTAATTATTTAATTATTCTACTATAAATATATATATCTAGTCCTTTCTTTTAAAATCCTTATCAGTTGTCTTAAGTTATTATTACTATACTACCTATTTAGTAAGTATATAAATATAGACTTATATTATTATTTTAGTTAATTTTTATTTTTAAGTCCGAAATATTACTTATATTTATAATATAATTTATTATAATTTATTATTTATAAAATAGTCTTATGAGTTTTATTAAAAATAAATATTTATTTTTTATATAACTATATATAGATTTTTATATTATAATTATTAAAATTATTAAATTATTTATCCTATGCTAAACAATTACTACTAATATTATTTAAAAAGTTTATTTATATAATAAGAGACTTATTTTTATAATTAAATAATCTGCTAAATAAAATACCAAAATGAATATAAAAACTTAATAGTAGTATAATATTATTTTATAAATATTTAAATTATAATAAAAAGTACTATTAAAATAAAATAATATAATTAATTAGAGTTACTTTATTATATTTATCTAAAAAAGTTATATTAACTTTATATATACTACGTCCCTACTTAATATAAATAAATAAAAATAAAGATACCATAACTAAAGTATATTAAATATAAAACTTTTTAACTTTTATAGTTATAAAGTAATAACTAAACTAATAAACTTATTAGGCCATAATAATAAAAATAGCTAGACGATAATAATAAAATAATAATAATTTCCTATAGATAAAACTATAGAGTATACTTAATATATAATATATTTAAAATAGACAGTATAGTAGCTTTGTTTTATAAATACTATACGTTTAAAAATCTTTATAATACTATTTATATATTTGTATATTTATATTTATATATTAATCGAACAAATAGTGTGGCTGTGGTAACTCGGGGCGACTAAAAGGGGTTTTAAAAAAGGATGAGTATATATATACCTTTATTATAATACTATTATTAGAATTATACGGTTAAGTTTTTAGTTTATTATATATATATTAGCGTATTCGTATTTAATAATTAAACTACTAAGTAACATTTAGTATATAATATAGACTCTTACTAATAGTAATAGCTAGCTAAAGTATATTAAAAATTATTCTAATTTCTATTTTACGTAGTATAAGAGACACGTCTACTTTATAAACTAAATTCTTTAGTTAATATTTTTAATATTAATTTAATTATAATACGCCTCTTTTTACTTAAAATAGTTATACGTTTTAAGCTTATTAATACCAATAACAATACTAAGGTATATTAGGTTATTTAATAATATAATAGATTTAATAATATAATAACGTAAAAAAGGTAAAACTTTTTTAAATGAAGTAAAGAATAGCAGTAATAGTAGTAGTAATAATAGTAATAGTATTTTAATAATAAACAAAAGACGTTTTTAAAGTAATAAAAATAGTAAAGCTTTCGTAAGAAAAACTTACTAAAATAGTTAAAATTATTTAGGCGTAGAGATATAAATACGCGTAAAAGTAGAGTAGATAGTAAATAGTAAAAGAAGAGTATACTATAGTACTATAAGGTAGCTGTATAAGACTATTAGAACAGTTAATAATTTTTTTAAATAAATATAAGAAATTTTATATAAAGCGCTAGTAGAGAATTTATTATAGTTATTATATAAAAAGCTTCTTAAAATAAATCAACGTTAATAATTATATAATATAATAAAAATTTAAATTACTACTGTAGAGTCGCATAATATTATACTAATAACTTTAAAGAAACTTAATTAATTATAATTATAAAAAGATTTTTAAAAAATATAAAATAAATATATATAGATATTATAAAAATATAACTTTAGTACATTTTATATATATTATATATTCTTGTTTAATAATAATAATAATAATATAAATATGTTTATATTAAATTATTTTTATAAAACTATTGTCTTTTATATAAATATTATAGCGTAGAAAAAAATTAGTTTAACGTTATTATCTTTGAAGAGCTAATTATTAGTTTATATAGTATATTTAGCACTCTTTTTCCTAATTAGATAGTTACTAATAGTAACTTTATTATATAAAAAAATCGTTATTAGAATAATAGATCAACTTATATTAGTAATAACTTAGTAACTTACATATTTAAACTAATTAATTAATTTTATTTAATTTAATAGTAAAGTATTATTAAAATTTGGGAAAGTAATATTATTATTTAAAGTTTTATTAAAATTTATATAAAATATATTATATAATATAAAAATCATAATAATAATAGTATATAAGAGATATTTACTATTATATATACTTAACACGTATACTACTACTATTAAATTATATATAAATTAATAAAACTAGTATAGTTAGTTTTATATATTCCTTTTTAAAATGTTAATACTATGCTATATAATCTTTATATATTTATATATTCATTAAATAAATAGTGTGGCTGTGGTAGCTTAGAGTAACTAAAAAGGGTTTTAAATAAGGAGGAGTATATATATGCCTTTATACTTAGTGTCGAAAAAGTTAGATAAGACTAGATTAAATAAAATATAGCGCCGTACTAGGCACTTAGTACACCCCCCCCCCCCCTAAAAAAACGTTAAATTAAAAATCTTTAGTATAAAAATTCTAAAACGGATATTTTATTTTTTAAAAAAGAGATATATAAAGTACTGTCTATATATTTCTTTTTTATCTTCTTTTATAGTTAACACAGCTAAATATTTATTAAATAAAGAAAAGATATATACTAAAATATTATTCTTTAAAATATTATTTTTTAAAACTTTTTCTACTCTTTTTATACTTATTTTAGTAGATACTATACTTATTTATATTAATTTTAATACGTCTACTACGCTAAATAGTTATTTTTACTATATTCTATCTATAGGATAATAAAGTTTAATAATAAGAAGTCCTCCTTAATACTACTAAGTATATTATTATATATAACGTAATTGCTAAGTTTTTTAAAATTAGTATTTATTAATATTAGAAAATTCTAGATAATAAGGCAGACGGTAATAAAATCGATAATAAAATATATAGTAATAAATTAAATAGTAAGGTGGATAGAATCGTAATACTAATAACAGTAGAGGTAATAGAGTTTAAAAACTTAGAGTTAGTTATACTACCTAATATAAAAACGATAGTATTAGTAAAAGTAAATTAAAAAATAAAAGTAGGCGTACTACCGCACTAGCTATAAAAAATAAAAAAAAGATAGTATATTAATACTAAATTTATAATAAAGATACGTAGTCTAGAATATAAGGCGTAGCTATATAAAATACTACTAGGGGTGCTAGTAGTAAAGATAAAAACGTCCTAAAGAATTAATATTTAAAAGTTTAAGGGGGCCTATTTATATAAGTATATTCGGTGCGTTTAGTACGTAGGCTAAGTAGGTATATAAGATATACTTAGTATTATAGTTATCTTTATAGGTAAGAAAGAATTTATAATTATAAATAAAAAATATTAACTATTATTAAACGCTATACTACCTATATATATAGGCGGAGTAAAAAGTAATAAATATAAATATAACCTCTATTTTATAAAAATAAAGTTAAAAAAGTAACTAATAGATTATAATAGCAGCTGTTGGCAATCTTTATAAATATAAATATAATATATAGATATATACTATACTAATACAACTCTTTTACTTGTAAATACTATAAGTTTATTTATTAATTTATAAAAGTTATAGTAGTTATTAAAAATAATTTAATATTTTTATATTAAACTTAATAGTAGTAAATATAGTTCTATATATAATAAAATAAGTACTAGCTTCTATATAAAATCTAAAAAGTAATATATAAAAGTGTAATATTAATAAAGTATTAAAGACTTTATAAAGTTTAGTAAAATCGAAAGCCCTTAAAGCGTTAACTTATTAAAAAAGATAATAAAGGCATGCACATACTCCTCCTTTTTTAAAATCCCTTTTGGTCGCCCCGAGCTACTACAGCCACACTATTTGTTTGATTAATATACAAATATATAAAAATGTTAAAGTAACTTATATATAATAATAAAAATAGGTATATTATAAACTTTATTTATATAATTATTAAAAAAAAGAGCGTACTAAAAATTAAAAAAAACGTAATAGACAGTATTACAGTAACTTATTCTAGCTATTATATAATTTATTAAATAATTTATTAATAAATAACTAACTAAACTTAGATATTTATAATATTATTTATTTAAATAAAGATTAGATATAAAAACTATAATTACTCTATTTTACTATATAATAATTTTCTTTAAACTTTAATACATAATTATAAGATAGTAATATTATAATAATAATATAATTTAATAAAATTAATACTAAGACTGCTACTATTAGAAAAAAATTATTTTATATATAAAAATATATAAAAGATTATTTCTATATTTATATCTATTAATATTATACTATTTAAAACTCTTATTATAACTGTAATTAATTACCGTATTTTATTTTTAATAGTAATTTTAATTTTAATTTTAATCCTAATCGAGCTATTTTATAATACTATTATTATTAATTTCTATTTTAATACTCTATTTCACCAATTACTTATTTATAAAAATAGAGTATTAACTATTAAAATAAGACTATATAATAATATTTACAGTATCCTTTCACTATATAATAAATAATTTAATAAAATTAATAATTTTAAAAGTAAAAATATACTTATAGTGTATAAAAAAATCTTCTAATAAAAACTAATTAAGATAATTTATAATAAATAATATTATAATAAATTTTAAATATATTAAATATATGAAATATATGAAATTTAAAACTAAAAACAAACGGTAATAGTAATATAATAATATAGGTAATAAAAAGTAACTTCTTTTAATAAGTATTTTTATAAAAAAAATATATATAGTAAAAAGTATATATATATAATAGTAAAAAGCAGATATATTAAAAGAATAAAAAATAAAAAAACTAATTAAAAGAGAAAATATATAATTATAGACTAAAAAAGCCCTATAATATTTAAATTAATAAAGATAACTTTTATTATATAATAAGTATATTATATAATATTTAAGAATTATTATTTGTACTAGATAGGTATAATAGAATATAGGTATACTAAATAAGTATATAAAGGGCAGAGCTACTATACGTAACTATTAATTTATATTTACTACTTAGATAGGTACGTGTATACTTACGCTTAGCTAAGGAATAGAGTAAGGTAATAACTATCCTATTAATCTCATTTATAAGTATATCTTAAGCTATATTAGTAAAAACTTTAACTAGGAGCTAGCTTATATAAATATAAATAGATAAACTAATTAAGGAAAAACTGTCTATAATTATCTATATAGTAATTTTATTATTTATATTTAATATACTAATTATAAATTATATTAAATTATTTTTTAAAATATTTTACCACTTTTAAAAGTTAAAATATACTTCTTTTATCTTAATTAGTATTTTATTATATAATCGCTGTTATTAATTCTCTATAAATTAGTTTTTATTTTTTTTAGAAGCTTAATAATTTCAAGTAATTTATTTGTAATATACTATGTAAAAAGTTCTATTAAAATTAGTTAATAATTATTAAAAATAACTCCTTTATATATATACGTTAACTTATAGTTTTAAATAGTAATATAATATTAGAACTTGAATAAAAAATTTAATTTTTATTTTAAAATAATAATTAATGTCTTAGAAAGTTTTACGTATATATGTATAAAATATATTTATAAAATATATTTTTAATTTATTACTATTTACTATCTTTATAGAACTTTTAATAATATAAATTATTAGTATAATAGTTATAAAACTATTTATTAATATATTATCTTTTTATATAAAATCATTATTATTATTAAATTATATAATAATTATATTAATAGAAATAAGAAATAGATATATAAATAAGTATATATATAATAAATGAATAATGAATTTATATATATAAAATAGCACTTTTAAATATTTATTTATCATAAACTATAATTTATACTTTTTAACTATAACTTTAATAATACTCTCTTATTAAATTTATTAACATTTTCTAGTATAATTACCTTACGTACGTATATTATTACTAGCTAGAAAGTAGCTAAATTAATAAACTAATAATATATAGTTTTAGTAAACTATAATTATACATAAATATACGTCCCTAAAATTTAAAGTAAATTATAATTATAAGTTTAAATAAAAAAACTTTCTCTTACACTAAAATAAAATTATAATAGTAAGTTAAACTCTTAATACGTTCTAAATATAGCTACATACGTCCAGTACTTTATTAGTAATCTAAGATAAAACTTTTATTATTAAAGGTATAGTCGTCTATAGTTTTTATAATTTATATATTCTCTTTACTAGTACTACTATTATTATTATTATTAACGTTTAGTACTAAGTTATATACTAGCTATTTATATATTTTATATAATAGACTCTATAACTCTTTTTTCTTTATACTATTTTCTACTATATATAAATCTTTTTACTAATAACGCTATACGCACTCTAAAGACAATATATATAAAATTATAAAATAATATAAAATCTAAATTGCGTCTTTAGGACTTTATAAATAATAGTTATTATTTTATATTTAACTATAAAGTTAATTTTTTTAAGTATTATAGATAGTATTAAAGACTTACTATTTATTTATTAATAGTTATAGTCCTCTAAATCTTCTACCGATCTTTCTTATTAATATATAAACGTCTACTAATATTTAGATGTATTAATTAACGTACTTCGTAAGCTTTATAATGCCGCGGTATAATATAATAATAAGAACTTAATAAATACCGAACAGCCTACACATAATATCTAGAAGAAGTTACGTGCGAGTAGTATAAATTTAAACCCTTAAGTATATTCAGACGTATACGTAACTTAAACCTATATTTATCTTATTTTTTTATTAATACGCAGCAGCGCCTATACTTATTTTATATTTTACTACCTACTACTATTAGTAGCAGATTATTTAGTATAATTAAATAGTTATTACTATATTAAATACTTTCTATATCTATACGCTATCTTTATCTTAAATATAAAATATATCCTTTATATTTTTACTATTTTTTTTATATAACTTTCTTATAAGCTATTATAGCTTATTAGCTTATAGTATAGCTAAACTAGTAGTTTTATTTTTATTATACTATATCTACATATACTATATTAATAAATGTAGTTTAATACTCTTTTTTACTATTATTACTACTTTATACTTATCTCTTTTATCTCTTTTATTTTTAGTAAGTAGGTAGTAGGTAGTATTATAGTATTTCCTTTTTAGTATATTAAGAGCTCTTATAGTATAACCTTTATTAGTATATATTTATATACTTAATAGGTATTTTATAGCTACTTTTATTATATATATATAAAGGTTATTATCGGATATACCTTTACAAATAGATATATAAGACTTAATTATTATAGTTTTAAGTTTAAAGGTAATTATAATACTTATAATAAACGTTAGTTAACTATATTTTATAAGCTACTAACATTATACACTACGTTAGTATTTATATTAATATATTAAATTCTACTATATAATAACTTTAATAATATAATAAAATAATAGTATTACAGTATTATTAATATTATAATATTACTTAGTATAAAGAAAAAATAGAAAAAGTAACTATAGTTCTATAAACTACTAACTAATTATACGCTAAGCTATACTCTAAACTATATATAAAATTATATATTAAGTTATATAATAAACTATACGCTAAAGTTCTAAGTTTAAAATACTTACTTTTTTAATTTAAATATAATTTTTTATAAATTTTATATACTTTTATTTTTTTTAACTATATCTAAGAAAATAAGTTTTTTATTATTTTTATTATTTTTAGACTAGTGTCTCGACGCTATACTTTATCTCTTTTTATATAATAAAACCTAAAATAAGTAGTATAATAGTAGTTATAGCTAGTATTAATAAATTATTATCTAATAATCTTACTCTATAATTTAGAAAAATATTATTTAAAAAATTAATTACTTTTAAATATATTATATATATAACTAGGTAGCGTCTTTACGGCTTCGCCTACTATAAATAATAGTTATTACCTTATATATAACTATTCAGTTAATCTTTTTCTAGATATTATAAATAGTATTATACAGCTATAATTTACTAGTTTATAATTATAAATCTCTAAATCCTCTGCCTTTACTAATATATAAACGTCTACTAATACTTAGGCTTATACGTAATATAATATACCTATTAATTTTTTTTTCTTTAATACGTACTAACTATTATACCTATTTAAAAATTTACTTAGTATAATTTAGCAGCTACTATAGCGTTAAGTACCTCCTATACCTTTATGTTATCTATTATCTTAAGTATCCCTCCTAAATAGGAGGCAAAAAACTACTTTACTTAGATAACCTAAGCGTAAACTACGTTATATTTACTAGAATTAATATACAAAGTTTACTATTACTTTAATAGTTTTTATTTAATATAGTTTAATCTAATTTTATAATATTATACTTCTTAAAGCACTAAGGTCCTTAATATAAAATTTTTTTACTACTATTACTAGCAGCTTTTTCTAATATTTAATAACTTAATAATAATAATTTTTTTACTAACTTTCTTTCTATAAGAATAATTTTAATCTCTAGTAAAATACTAATTAATTTAAACCTCTTTAGGCGCCTCCGCTAATTATAATCTAAAAAATTATATATTTTAAAATATTATTACTACCGCCGCTGCCCGCTGTAAGTATTTATATTTAGTAACTTTTTTATACTTTTATTTTTACTTAGTCCCTTTTCCTATACGTATATAAGTATATATTTTATACTTACTCTAATTATAGCTTAAAGTTATAAATTTTATTTTTATAGTACGCTATTAGCTTTTTTATACTTTTAGTAATAATTACCGTATACTTCTAAAGCGATTTATTAATAGTATTATATAAAATAGTAAAAGTATTTATTTATTATATATACTACTACTAGACAGCTAAATTACTATATACTAGGATAATAATACTAAACTTAAATATAATAAGAGCTACTATACCTAGTTAGAGAAAGTATATACGCTATTTAAGCTAGACAAAGTCGCTTTTATATAATTTTTTAATATTCTTAATTTTTAATTTCGTAATTTATAAAGCGTAAAAGTATAGGTATTTATTTATAGCTATATAGAGATTATATAAAAGACTTATCTATATCTTATTTTTTAATACCTTATTAGTTTTAATAGTAAAGCGCAGATACTACTTAAACTTATTATATATAGTAATTAGGTAACTTTAATAATAGAGGAAGTTTACGTAGTAATTATATAGGATTTTTTACTATTTATATTATATATATAGCTTTTAAGGTAACTATATTATATTATACTAAGTACTCTAGTACCTATTAATATAGGCTACTAGTTTAATACTAACTGCTAGTCTACTAATATACTTATTATTTAGTTAAGTAACTATTTAAATAGATATTATTTTTAGTTAACTTTTATAAATTTAGCTTTTAATTATTGTGTATATAGTTTAGTACTTAATAGAATTATCTTACTACGTTTATACCTCTAAATCGTTGTCTAGACGTACTTATTACTTTTTAATCTTAAGTATAAAGTCTATCTTTTATTTTTCTATTACCTCTTTTTTATACAACTTTACTATAAGCTATTATAGCTTAGTACCTTATAGTATAGCTAAACTAATATTATTTATAATAATATACTGTATTTAGATGTATTATACTAGTAGGTATAGCTTAATACCTTTCTCTATTATTATTACTATAATCTTATCTTTCTTAGCTTCGGTAAGTACGCAGTATATAATATTATAGTATTTTTTTTTAGTATATTAAGGGCTTTTATATTAACTTTAGTATTACTTTTCTTAGCGTAAAATTTATTATCGTATACTTATATATATAATAAGTACTTTATAACTACTTTTACTATTTATAAGTATAAGTTATTATTAAGTATACTTTTATAAATAGGTATATAAGGCTTAGTTATTATAGTCTTATTAAGGGCGATCGCGATATGTAAAGTCGCGATCAAGCCCACCTGGTGGGTGTCAATGTGTTTTCATGTTCCCGGTGTCCTCACTCACAATCGCAGAGTCAAGGTCATGGACGGCAAGCTGCAATAACCACGCCCGCCAGGACAGCATCAGGAATTACGCACACATGAAATGCATCGAGAAGGTGCTTCAACGTACGGGAATTGCTACCATGATGGTCATGGAGCTCCACGAGTGGGCGTGAAGACGTTTGAGACGAATTGGTGTAGGTAGGCCACAATGGTTTAGCTGCGCATAAGGAGCGGCGGAGCGGTTATGTCAGGGAGTCTCACCAACGTTTTCCATTGTGTATGGATTTCCTCTCTTCAATTCTAGGATACATTCTGTAGCCGGGATCTCGTGAGGGTAAAGATGCTCAAAAACTATGCCGTGAGCCATACCAACCGTGTCCGCATCCATCTCCTTCTCCTGAATTCATATTCGAAAGAACACCATCGTAAGCTGCCATAGGATATGGCAGTCTGCAAAGTGGCCCAATGTGAGCTTCCCCTGCCTGTACTTCTCGCTGAACTTATGGGTATGGGTGGATCTCATCCCACCCTATTTCGAATAGGCGTGCAATCATCGCTTGGGTTACACGCAATTCTCTCAAAGATATGTCCACGTGTTTCTTCCAAATAAGCACTGCCGCTGTGCAACGAATCAAATCTTCCTCATGTGGGAACATAACCTCTGCTAGCTTTCTGAGATCATCGTTATCCTACCGCGCGGTCAGTTCACTTCATGCATGCGAGCTGAACGAACTTACTAAGTTCTCAAACTTCGTGAGCCTATCCCTGCGACCCAGGGACCTGATGTG
This sequence comes from Pleoardoris graminearum, assembly GCA_030770415.1. Lineage (NCBI taxonomy): Eukaryota > Fungi > Ascomycota > Dothideomycetes > Pleosporales > Didymosphaeriaceae > Pleoardoris > Pleoardoris graminearum. The sequence continues at coordinate 139,172 of JASEKS010000083.1, read as the reverse complement.
CGACGTTATACCGGAGACAAGCTCGCTTAGGTCGTCCTCGGTGATGGGCTCCTTCTCTTCTTGTGCTTCTCCTCCCACCGGCCCGTCATGGTCTTCCTCATGGTCATGCTCGACATCCATATCCGTGTGTACCTCACTGTGAATTCCTTCGTGCTCCCCGTCATCGGAACCATCGTCGTCCATTTCCTCGTAGTCCATGTCGTTCTCGGAGCTGTCGTCGACGGGTTGCTCATGGACCAGGTAATTGTCGAGGCCGTGACCAACGACTTGCTCGTGGTTCGTTCTAAGGCTTCGCCGAACTCCAACACCGGCCAAGACACCGAAGTCGGCGGCGTCGTCTTGCTCCATTAGGTTGAGAGTTCGTCGGTAAGCCTGGTATAAAAGTCAGTGATCCGCGCCCAAGGCCCAGCCTGTACGGGAGCAAACTTACGATCCTGGGTTCACGATTTGCGACTTTTGAATTCAGAGAGCTGTGGGAGCGTGAAGAAGAACAGGTACCGACTTGGCTACGCAGTAAGGTTGAATGCGCCTCGATGTGGTGCAGGGCGCGCACCAGGGCGCGGAGGCGTGGGGGAGAGAGAAAGAGAGGCTGGGGATTATGACGTTTTTCTTCACCGCTCTTTGCGGAGCCCCTATTTTGAAAGTGGTATAGCAGCGCGGGAGCTCGCAGGACAGAGGCTTGGTGTGTAACCAACCATGTCAAAGCACTCGGCCGTCTACACAAGATCACGACAGTCAGATAGTAACACAAGAACCAAGAATCAACGAAGAACGCGTCTGCGATGGGACGATTTGCCAATCATGCTGCATATCTGAGATGTGCTACGAAAACGCAACTTCCCGGAGTCCTGTTCCCTGATGCTTGACTCTCCTCCCGAGAATCTGAAAGCCGAAAGCGTTCCCAAGTCTAATAGCGTCCGGTGTATGCCTTCAAGGCCACTTCTGCCGCGTCTTCATGAGCTTGTTCCAGGTGCGCACCGTCGTATTCAAACGTTGAACGGAACGAACAATTCCCGATTGTGACCACCACGGACCACGCGGTTCGACTACCCCGACGGTCTGAGAAAAGTTGGAAAACCGGCTGCTCCATGTTATTTTCTAAGCAGCAGCCTACGAGTCGGTCAGTCATAACCCAAAGTTATCCAGTGCTTCACAACGTACGTCGTAAACGCTCAGATGGCGTCGGCGTCGGCGTCGGCTGAAGGGGTCTTGCGCCGGTGACGAGCATTGCTGTCCACGGTACCTGTTGTCGTACATGGTAAGAGGTCAAGCTAGGTTGGTGGAGAGAGCAGTAACGAACTTAGGGTAGTGTAGTGTCAAGATTATAGGACAAGCTGGACACCGATTGCGGAAAAGGATTTGCAGGGGGTGCCGCTGACAGACCTCGAAACGCGGCAAGGAACGGAACTTCGAATGAACTTGATGATTACTTGGGCTTTAAGTATCTATCACCCAGCCTTCTCAACGTTCGAGACCCAATATGCGATGCTGTGGCACCAAAGATTTTCCCCATACTATACGACTGGCAAAGCGAATCGCGAATGGCGATCTTCCGCGGTGATGAACACTCAGTGTGGTTTTCGTCGCAGCGATGCTAGATTCCTATCGCTCGCTCCTCTCCTATCTGTCGTCTCTGCCCGTGCTGCGGGAATGCAGGGTGCAGCTTATAGCGGCAGTACCTGCAGTATAATTGGTCGTCACCGGTGCCATGTCGCAGTAGCTGCATGTATTTGTACAACGCACAGGGACTGGGGGTTAGTCAATGCGACAACCCTTGTATATTGGAACATTCGTCAGCAATCTCGGTAAACTCTAAGTGGTCTTTTCGGCACCGGCACCGTAAGGTATCGTGTACATGTGACCTCGGGCCGCGTAGGCTTCGGTCCGATCATCGAATTGATATGACGTGTTCCACGATCCCTGCTGCCGGTGTAGCAAGGGATCTACAACTCGCATTCGGTTTCCGCAAGTCCGGCTGTCGACACCGCACTTTGTTCCATTACGCTGGGGCACACTGGCAAAAACAATTGCGACTGTGAACAGCGATTTGTCGCTCAACGATCCCCAAACTCCGGCACTCAAAAATACAAGCCCCTTCTAAAACATAGAGCGTGTTCGGCCTAGTGTTCCACATCACAATTTTAATTTGCCAGCAGCATCATCACTCCACGCCGACACCAGTCCAGAGCATGGTTTGTACCACAAAGACAGACGGAAGCGGGATCTCTTACTACCTCACCGAATCATGTCCATCGTTCAATATAACATGCGATTGAAAAGGTTTTCCGTCGGAGCTCGCGTAGCCACCCCTGCACTACTCGCCGCCTATTCGTGTTCATGCCCTCCATGTACCAGCCTGGCGGTCAATGCTACCATTAGAGTTTCTACGCGACGTATGGGTATCCTTGTACATCCCGGGTGAACGATAATGATTAGTGAGTTTGATGATGGGGCAGCTTCCACTCAGATGGCTGCGACGGAATCCCTAAAGGCTGCTCTAATGTAGGGATCGTAGCCTTAGGCGAATAATTTTCCTACACTAATCTATATCATGATTTTGCGTTCTATATTTAAGACCCTAATTAGAAATTATTGTAAATTGTTTTTTAAAATATTTTACACTTTTTTAATATACAAATTATTTTTATATCTTTTCTAATCAATATATAATAATAGAAAAATACATTTTTTTTATAAACTATTTTTTATAATTTTTTTTAAAAAGCTTCTTTATTCTAACTAACTTACTTTTAATACACTATACTATAACTTTTATTAAGAGTAGATACTTATTAAAAAAATTAAAAAATTATATATTTATTTTAGATTTAAAATTTTAGTATAAAGTAATAGATATATTTATATTTATATATATATATATATATATAGTAAAGAATTATTACTAAATACTAATTTATATATATAATAATAAAAAGCTAAAGTTTTAAAAGTCGACTAAATAAAAAATATATATTTATATATTTATTATATATTATTACCTATTTATACACTTATAATTTAGCTACTAATTAAATTAAAATTAAATATATATAGTATAAGAAGGCCTAAAGACTTCTTTTATTAATTATTTATATTATACTTATTTTTATATACTTTTAATTAATATACTTTATAAGCTTTATAAAGTCACGATATAATATTATAATATATATATATTTGTATACTAATCGAACAAATAGTGTGGCTGTAGTGGCTCGGGGCGACTTAAAATAAATACTAAATAGTTTATATATAATAATAGTTTATATATAATAATAGTTTATATATAATAATAGTTTATATATATAATAGTATATATAAATAATATATATTTTTTAAAGTTATAAAATCTATACTCTTTACTTATTATTTTAAATATAAATTAAAATACTTTATTAAATATAAAAATACTTTACTTATACTCTAATTATATATTTATAGATTAGGAACTACTTATAATTATATTTAGAATTATTAGTAAATATTTACTTATAATTATATATAATATAATTAATTAATCTAGAAGTTACTAGATATATATATTTTAAAACTAATAAAGTTATTAGGCTTGTGTCTAGAGCGTATAATATTTAGACCTTAAAATAAGTTTAGCTATCTCTCTATACTTTATACTATATCATTACCTATTTCTTAAAAGTTTACTTTACTATAGTATATATATTTATATATTAATTAAATAAGTAGTATGTCTATCGTAACTTAAAATATCTAAAAGGGATTTTAAAAAAGAAAAAGTATATATATATATATATATTTTTACTATAGTATAATTTCTATAAATCATTTTTATTTTAAAAATATTTAATACTATTAAGTTAAAAAAAGTAAAGTGTAGTATTTAGACACTAGTTTATTTATTACTATACTAATAGTAACTAAGCGTCTATTATATTAACTACTCTTAGTAATAGTTATATTTAAAATAAAATAAAATTTAAAATTAATAAAATAAAAAGTTTGTATTATTATATAAAATACAAGTAGTAATAACTAAAATAGTAATAGTTAAAATCGTTTATATATATATATATATATTAATTTTAAATTTTATACTAACTTACGTAAACGTAACTTTTTATATAAAATAGTCTTTTTAAGCGTATAATTATTCTGTATTTTATAAAACCTCTTTAGTATACTACAGGGGAGTGACAAACATAAACTGTACTCTAAAAAGTTAGCTTTTTTAAGGTTATATAATATTTTAATTAATAAGCCTAAAAATACGAAAAAATACCGTTTTAAAGAGAAAGACTAGTAGATTTAATTCACCCTGTCAGGGGCTGCTTACTAAAGGGTTTAGGGGTAGTAAAAAATTAGTAAATATAGAAAATTTTTAAGGCCCTACTTTAAGTTAGTATAACTTTTTATTTAAGGTATAAAATTAGCTTATTGTTATATATAGTAAAGTATATACTCTATTATATTAGTATATATATTATTTTTATAGTTTAATATATTAATTATATAATTATTAATAAAAGTTAAATATTCACATTTGTAATAATAAACTAGTAAATAATATATTACTAGTACTCAGTATAGTATCCTTATAATTCTATAGGTATCTTATAATAGCTAGGACGTAATAAAATATAATTATTAATAACATTTTATAGTACTGTATTTTACTTTTTATAAAAAGCTCTTTTAATGGTCTCTATACTTTCTAAACTTAATTATATACATAAGTTAGCCTTCTTATTTTTAGTTAGTCTAGTTATTAAATATTTCTATATATTTTTTATATACGCTAAATTAGTGTTATAAGCTAAGTAAAATAAAATATAATTTTAATTATTCATAAATTCGTTTATAACGTCCGTTATTTTATTAATAAGGGGATTACCTTTTTAATATTACTAATATATATTACTATTCTCACTGCGTTCGTACTCCTGGATCGAGGTCCAGGCGTACTTTTACTTTTCGATATATTACTATTAATAACTAGTTTATAATTATAATATAATGTAATAATATATTTATATATATTTATTATTATATTAAAAAAAGTACTAAAAAATCTATTAAGTTACTTACTCCTTTATATCTTTAGATTAACTTTAGATATAAGGACTTTTTGTTAATTATCTTTATTAGTAAAAGAAGTAGATAAATTACGTATGTTAGTAAATACTATATTATTTTTTTCTTCTAACTAATTAGTATTCTAAACTTTTTTTTTTTTTTTTTATAATAAAGTTGCTATTAGTAACTACTTAATTAGGAAAAAAAGTACTATATATACTATAAAACCTAATAATCGGCTTTTAAAGGTACTACGCTAAGTTTAATTAAAAAAGATAGTACTTACTAAAACAGGTACGATAACTACTTAATAGTACTTAATAGTATTATAGTTTAGTGTAATTTATTACTCTAGTAATTTATACTTATATATTTACCATTATAACTAATACTAAGTAGGTATTTATAAAAAAAGAAAAAAAAATATTATATTTATAATACGCAGCGCGACGCGTAAGATAGTAGATTTTATTAACTATAGTACTAGACTTCTATATACCTAATAAACTATAAAATAGATAACTTACTAGTAATATATATATAGGCTTTTATATTACAGGCTCTTGTAGCGTGTATTATAAAAGATATATATTAAATAGATAAGTAATATTCTATAACCGGCGTAAAATAACAGTAGTACTTATATAACCTTTAGTATAATACTATATAATAGTACGCCTAATATAACTTAGAAGTAATGTATAGATATAGTAACTATTACTAAAAGACTAAAAATTTAACTAAGGTACAGATAATAAGGCAGAATACTTTATAAATTAAATAAAAAGCTAGTATTACTAGTGCTTTTAAATACCTACTAAATACTTAAGGCGTAAAATAGTATATAATAATAGTCCTAAAAAGTCTACTATAAAAACTAATAACTTACAGGACTTTCGCAATTAAATAAAAACTTTATATAAAAATAGTAAAATAACTTAAAGGCTTTATATAAGAGTAAGCTAAATAACTCTAAATATATTATAGAGCTATAGGTATATAGTATTATAGAAGCGCGGTAGGTACGTAAAACCTAAATATTAAAAAATTCTTTAAATTAGGCTATAAGGACTATAAAGACTATAAGAAAATAATAGCTAGCAGGTCTAGAGTAATAAAAACAAATAGCTTAGTATATAACTAAATAAAATAGAATATTCTATATTAATTATTTTATTATAACTCTAAAATATTTACGTCTCTGTCGAGACCGTATTCTAAACTTAAAATATTAAGTTATTACTAATAAAATAATTAATATTATTAATATTAAAAAAATAAAACTATATCGTAAAAATATAGAAAAAGTTATATATTTTATAATATTAAAATATTAATATAACTTACTTAGTAATTAGCTAATAGCTAGTTTAATTCTAATTCTATTCTTACCTCTTTTTCTACTATATTTTCTTATAACTTATCTCCTTTATATTACTAACTTATTAGATAATATTATTATTTTTAAAATTTATATTTCTAATATTATTTATATATTTTTTAGCGTATTTTAATTTTTTCGTTAACGTTTTCTTTAGAAAATATAGGTTTTTTAAATTTATAGTAATATTATTACACCTTTCTCTTAAAATATAGTTATAAGAGTCTTTTTAAAATATTTATACTATTTTCTAATAATATTATTTATATATATTTTTAGGGCCTTTAATTACGTTTCTATTAATAATTCTTTTCACGCTTTAAATTACCTTAGAAACTATATCCCTGTTAACTTTATTTATATTATTATTATTATTATATTAGTTCTAATATATACTATAGTGTTATAAATACTATTAAAAGTTATTTTTAAAGTAAAAATAATTATTAGAATAAAGGTATTTACATTTAAATAAAGACTAATTATAGATTTAAGTTTTATTATATTTAAGGCGATATTAAAGAAATAATAGTCCAGGTTTATAAAATTAAAAAGATATTAATATATACTATAATATTAATAATATATTACGTAATTAGTGATTATATAAGTAAGAGCTAAATTTTTACTAATCTTATAAATCTATTATTATATAATAAATTCTTATTAAAATTTAAGTCACGTGACCTATACTAGACCTAAAAGGGTATAGTTAAACTTTTAATTAAATATATTTACAAACTAAAAAGTAATAAGAACCTAAAAAAGGAACTTAAAAAATTTCTATATTTACGTAATTTTAGTTTATTATCTATAATTAATAAGCAGTAACTAAAACCCTTATACTATTTTCTACTATTTTCTCTTCACAACGGTATTATTCACGTATTTTTAGGCTTAGTAATTACTTTTCTATAATTTTTTATAAATACTAACTTTTTTAAGTACTCTTTATTTTTTTCACCCCCCTGTAATATTTTATATAGTTACTTATAAATTCTAAACTAATATAATAAAAATTATATAAATATAAATAGTTAATAAACAAAAGCTAAAAAATTTACTGGTATTAAAAGAGCTATAGGTAAACTTAAAGTAATTATAATTTTAGACCTAGGTTAATAAAATAATATATATCTAATACTACGCTTATAAGATTTAAATATAATAATTAAGTATTATAAACTTTAGAGTAACTAACTAGTATATATAGTATTAGGTAGGTATATACCTTTTTGTATTTAATTAATAGATATTACTAACTAGAGAGTAAATATTTTATTTAATTTAATTATTCGTAGTGTAGATCCTAAATTCTAATAATAGATGCTATAGTCTTATTTATAATATAACACTACTAGTAAACTAAATATATATATAATTTAGATAAGTAGCCTTTTATAAAATTATTTTACTAAGCAGTTAGTAGATAATATAAAAACTTAATAAAAAATTAAGTAAAATACTATTATTTTAAATTAGGTAATAAGTGTATAATAATATTATTAGTTTATAATATTAGTAGATAGGTAAAACGTAGTAAAAATAATATATAAAAAAATAAATAAGTCTTTTATACTTATACTGAGAACGTTTTAGTATATTCTATTACTTTTATAATAAAATATAAATAATTATATATATATTAATTTCTTAGTTTTAGTAAATACTTTTATATATATAAACTATTTTTTTTAATATACTACTAATCCTTCTTAAATTTACTTATAATTATTAATTATTACTATTACTATTTTTGGTCGCCCCGAGCCACTATAGCTACACTTTTTATTCGATTAATATATAAATATAATATACTATTACTATTACTATTACTACTACTATTACTATTACTATTACTATTACTATTACTATTTCTAGTATTATAATAAAGTAGTTTACTATATACTTTTAATAACTAGTTAATAATTAAGACATATATATACTTCTTTTTTTTTTAACGTTTATTCTTAAAAACTATATTAACTTATTATACGCTACGACCTTTCTTAATATAGGTAAATAGAATAATGGCACTATAATTAAAATCTATTAAATCTAAGTTTTTTTAAATTCGATTACAGCTAGTAGAGTAATAATTTAATATATAACTTATTACGCGGTAGCAATAAAAATCATCAAAGGACAACTCGTCCGCGATGACCTTGGCGGTACTGTTGTAGTACCTGTCATCCTCGTCGTTGCCCCGGCTGTACGGTTGCTCTGTGAATGATCTGGTTCGACGATGAGCGGATAATGAGCTGCTATAGTTTCCGAGGCGTTCTACGCCAGCGAGAGAAGGCTTCGTCATGACTCGCTCGCCGGAGTCGAGTTTGCTGTCAAGTTCCTCTCCAAAACGGCATGGAGGAAGGCGTCCAAGTCGGCAGCTTGCGCGGAATGGGACAGTAGCTTGATAGCGAGGTCCAGGTGCTCCTGTGTGAAACAGCCTCGCGCGATGAGTAAGCGGATGGCGTTCAGGTAGGGTTCAGATGGTGGCCAGACGGAGCGGAATTGCAGGGCGGCCTCTTTGGGCACCCTAGAGCCCGAGAAGGGGACTGCAGTGACGCTGCCAAGGGCGTGCTTCTAGAGGCGGCGACCGCGCAGCTTCCGCGTCCAGAGGGCAGTACTTCGCGTGGGGGTCTGGTGCCACTGCCTGGGCGCCATAGTTGATGGGCTCGAAAGCATGGATGCGCCGATGCTCACTGATACCGACGCAAGAGGGTGGCTGCAGGGGTGGGTGCGAATTGGCGGGTGGTGCGAGCGGGTGGCTGCGGGTTGGCAGATGGTTGCGAACGGTTCAGCAGCAGCGAAACCCGGTGGGATCAATGCCAACTCGTGGGGTAGTTGCATGGCCGCCTAGCCGTTATCGATCGCATGGCCGTCACCACAGCCATCACGACCGACAGCCACCACGGCCAGCGCCACCAGCCATCACGGCCATGATGCGCGCCCCTCTCTCCAAAAGCTTCCGGTCTAGCTTCAGCCACGTTGGAGCGGCTCTCAAAGCCCTCCGCCGGCTGCCCGAAAGCGACGAGCAAGGCGCTTTTCTTCAAAGACCATCACATCACCATCGCGGACCATCCCAGCCCGTCACCTGCAGCCACATTGGCGCGTACCGAGCTCGAAGACTTGGGCGCCTTCCTGGAGCGCCATGTCCAGAAACCGACGTCGGGTTATTACAACCAATGGGTCAACCTTGTACAATACACGGCACGCACGCTCGTGCAATCTGACCATCTCTCGTCCTCGGCGACATCAGGGGTGCGTCTACCAGATTACCATGGTAACCCCTGGGAACGCTTCTTGTCCAACGGCGAACGCGACCAGCCCCCGTGGGAAATGGTCGCAGTCGTTGAAGCCGGCGACCAACGCGACGTTGTTGGCTACATGCTGGTTGATTTGAATGCCGAGAAGACGGCTGGCAACAACGTCTTCAGGAGCGAACTCTGGTGTCTGCTTGTCCTTGTGCATCGTCAAATTGGTCATGCCTGTGCTTACCGCAGTTGAGGTGGCCTCTTTACCGTAAGCCACCTCTCCCGGCGTAGCGGATAGCCCTCTGGCTAACGCGTCGCCCAAACCGGTCACCGTCGTAACCTTTACGCTTACACGCGTCCGCGTCCATGAAGCCTACCTCTACTGCGCCGCCGACGCCGATTCGCAATTTATACCCGAAGTCCACATGGTCAAGCGCCTTGAAGTTGAGTTTGACAAGCTGATCCACGATGAAACCCACCCAACCGAGCATTTCCTGGACGTCATGTCATACCTATGCTTCACACGGGTGAATGATGAAGCAATCGTCAAGTCAGCGGAGCGGCAGCGTGTGGAGGTAGATGCTCAAGCTGGCGAACAAGCAGCTGCTGCGTCTGAAGAGTCGCTCGTCGTTGAGCAGGAGGGTACGCCCACCACCAATCACGAAGAGACGAAGCCAGCGGACCTACAGCGTATAGAGGTAGAATGTGGCGAACAAGTAGCTGCTGCGCCCGAAGAATCGCCCGTCGTTAAGCAGAAGGATACGCCCACGACCAAGCACAACAAGGCGAAGCCAACTGCCTGCGACAAGAAGCGTGCCGCTCATATGCGCGTCGGCGATAAGGAGAAGTTGCCGCCCAACACTTTGTGCAAAGAACCGCCGCCAAAGTCGAGTCCCCGCAAAACGGCACTTGGCAGTCGCAATGCCTAAAGCAAACCACGGAGACGGGCGTGGGGAATAGTAGTGTAGGGTAAAATTTACGAGTCACGACATCATATACAGTGGACGCAGTGGGATTAAAGTTTGGGCTTAGAATTAGCGTATACGGTTGCGCTTTCTTTACCGCGGGGGTCGACGCTCACCCTACCGGTGCGTCGTGTTTGACTGTCTAGAACAATTGCATTGTGTTTCGCTGTACCTCCCTGTAGGCTTCCATACGCGCGCGCACAAGGCAGCAGCGCCATGGAGGTGATCTGATTTGACGAAGTTGGTGTTGAGGCTGTCGCCCCGGGGAGGAGGAACCATGGTACGCGCGGGAGATGGTTTCGGTGTACGAAGCGTAGGCATTGTTGTAATAATAGACCTGATGGCACTTGTTGCCTGTTTTCTCGCCTGCTTATCCTGTACGACGCATGCGCACGATATGCAGTCTGGAGGCTTTGACAATTTCGGGTCATGCGCGCGAGGCGTTCACTGACCGTGGTCTTGGGGCTTTGGCCACTTGCGCGTTTCTCCGCACCCAACTGTATTTTCTTTTTTTTTTCCCTTCCTTTTCCCGCTGCAAGCCTCGTGGGTGCGAGCGGTGAGTGCTACGCCGTTGCGGCCGAAAACAGCCATGTTCCCCACGGCTACGCAGCTGCGCCGCTACGAGAGCACGCCAGACTCTCCACCAAAAGAGATGGCAATATTCCCACCCGTCTACGAGGCTCACGCCTACAACCCTACTAGCCTCCCCCGTGCTAGAGACGCGCGGTGCACCAATCAATCACACTCGCCCTCGCCGCGCCCCACGCCCAACACGACGCCTATGCAAGGCACTCATCGCGCTACTCGACCGCTAACGCCATCAATAAGCCGCGGCGCGCCGCACCAGCCCAGCCCCCGAAGCGCTAACCGCATGCAGGCCGGTTCGCAGTCGTTCCAGGAATCGACGGAGAAAGGGAAATTGCCGGATGCGGGAGGTTGCACCGGTGTGTTCGCAGGCGTTCCAAGGATCGATGGCGATGGGGGATTGCCGGATGGGGAGGTTGCACGAGGGCTGCGAGGGAGGGACGAAAGGGAAAAGCACCCTGTGAGGGGATGCGGCGCGGGTGGGGCGAAGGCAGTGGGGGGTGGATAGGGATGGTGAGAATGGTGTGAGTGTGGGTATGGATACTGAGTTGTGACGTTATTAAGTGCAGGGCTGTCGGCGCGATGGGTGTATGGCGGTGTGGTTCGCGAGGCTGACGGCGGGGCGACGGCGTTGTGGTGTGAGCGCTAAGTACGGCGGGGTGCGGGCGGCACGGCTCGCTGGGGAGGACGGCGCGACGAGGCTAGGCCGTGCGCACCGAATGTTCATCGCTTCAGCATCCACAAGTGCTCCTACCTCTCAAAGCCCTAGAGGATCACTATTCGCTGTGCAAAGACAGCTCCTTGGTCGACAGCAGTCGTCTCTCCAGCGCTCTTCCGCACCCCTGTGGCTTCCTCAGCCCGTGAGCCACGAACACAGCAGCACGCAAGAGTATTTCGTCTAATTACGGCACGGTTGCAGCTGCATGTCGCATCTTTTTCCGGGACGGCTGCAAAGGCAGTGGACATGACCTCGCCGCCGTGGGAGCGCGTGGCCGATTCCAGCCATGCTACCTCGGGGCGCTGAGCTTTCCTCCGTTCTCCCTCCTTCAGCCAATCAGCGGCCCAAGTAGGCTAAAATAGCCATACCTCATTGGCCCAGCTTATTTTCGGGTGCCAAGACGATAAACCTCTTTCGCCCCGAAGATGCAAGGGGTTCCCCCCCCCCACCACCAGACGGATCGGCCTCGCCCCATGCACAGACACTGTGCCGGCACCCTCACGAATCGCATGTGCGGGTCCGTCCTTGTGGCGCGTCCATATCAGCCGGCAGGGAAGGGGCCATCCATGCGCCAGGTACGTCTTTTAGCATCTCCACTTTCGTCGCAGGCGGGAAGCGAGCTAACCGGGGCGGCGCAGACAGCCTCGAATCCGCCTTTCGACTTAGGCGGCCGCTCGTCAGCCTCCCGAACGTGGTCCTCGTGGCCGAATTTTGATGGACGCACCGTAAGCGACGCGGACGGCGCCGCTGGGAGACAGCTACGCACACCCCACCCAAACAATGCGCAATATCGGCCGCAGCAGCATATCATCAGCAACAGCCTTGTCTTCGCTTTGCGGTGGGGTTCTCAAAGGTTGCTTGCCGTTAAGAGCGCCACCCATCAGCCCTTACAACACGTCGAGAACGACTGCCGGACTTGAATCGTCCCGCGCGATAAGTCTTCTGTTATCGTATTAAACAACCCGAGTAGATTATATTCTGTTATCGTATTAAACAACCCGAGTAGATTATATTCTGTTATCGTATTAAACAACCCGAGTAGATTATACGGCACGACAGACAAATCAGCAAAGGCGCATCGACTGTATACACAAGGTGCAGAGTTGGCGATGGAGTTCGGTGAGGGCAATGTCGTGAACGGTGCCATGGAAGCCGAAGAAGGCTTGCGAAGGGGCCGAATGTCCAGCTGCAAGGCATCCCGCAAACCCGCTGTCAGCTCCACCTGGACCAGGTCGTCCGCCATCTCGCTTCTGTGCCCTTTACCACATCCAGTCCGAAGATAGCTCGACCTGTGCGGCGTAGTCCAAGGAGTTGTTGGAAGTTGCATAATTGGCAAGAACTATGCTATCGGCGCGCACCTCCGGGCCGGGGACACCCGCGCCGTACGTTGGACGTTTACGACACTGCATTGGGCAACACTGTCTCCAAATACGATGCCATGCGGCGTAGGTTATAATTGAACCTACCCGACATGCCGATTCACGTGCCGCCCTATACGGCGCAACTACGTAGCCATGGCTAAATTTCGTCGCTTGATATCGACAATATCAACAACTGTCTGCCGCGGCGATGCAACTGTCGGTTCCATGTCTTACATCAATAAACTTTGGAGCTGTGCCGCGACTCATGTGCCAGTGTGCTAACCACTGCGGTACCCACCTGGACATCTCGACATGTTGTCCCGGTGATGATAAAACGCCTTGGACCCACCCAAAGCTATCTCATTCAAGCCAAGATGCTTTCCCACCGGTGTCCCGAGACCCGCAACAGCGACAAGCGCGCGAAGAAAGCCTGCGAAGGGTTCCGAGTGGAGAAGAAGCGGGCAAGGCCGCCCAGTCACCCCTGCGGAGATGCCGCTGACTCGTATCCAGTACCCGCCCCGACCGTTCGAACCCCTGTCTCCATGGACAGAAGCAGAACTTTCCCTCACGACCCAGGTTGAGGCTCTTACCCGACATAGCGACGAACTCTCCGAAGCATTGAAAGCCCTTTTCAGGATGGTGCGCCACGAGAGCTGCACCCTCGAGACCCCGACGACAAGGACGCCGCGCCCAATCCACCGGTGCAGTACATCCTCCAGGTACTCAAAAGCCACGGGCTGCTCAAAATCGTCGACTAGATTCCTCTGGAGGCTGGCCTTCTGTCTACGCGAGACCAACCCATCCAAGAACCTCCCCAGAGTCCTCTTCCGGTGGATACCCCTTCCTTCAACCCCGAGCCGGAAAACCAACCAGCCCAAGAACGAGCGCAGGATCCGCTTCCGGTGGACGCCTCTCCCTTCCACTACGCGGAAGGCCAGCCGATCCAAGAACCACCCCAGGGTGCTCGGCAGGTGGACGCCCCTTCCTTCACCTATGAGCCGAGTGCCTTCCCTGACCACGGGACCCCGGCCGTGTGCTTCCTTGCGAGCCTCAATCCGCACATACAGTTCCCTTTGTGCACATACAGCCTCGGAAGCCATCCAGGCCCCGAGCATCCCGCCCAGGGCGCCGAACCGAATCCACAGGCTGGCGCCTGGTTCGATGGAACCGCACCGTCGGGATCGGAGAATCTGGCGTGGACAAACTATCAAGGCAACCAGGGGACTCCAAGTGCGTCGGCCAACTGATGGGTGCGCTTTTGCCGATGGACTTCTTGTGCGGATTTCAATTTTCCCTTGGTCCCATGTTTGCGTCACGCTCGCCTTTCGACGCTCTTTTGATGTAATGAACGCGGTGTAACCCATGCGTGTGCTTGTCCGTCGCTCCACCCGCTCACGTCGATAATGAATAGTCTATCCATCTCTCCCCTTTCAAATCGGCTCCGTGCAAATAGGTTCCCGTCGTGACATGCACCACGCGCTTGCGCGAGCCGTCGAAGTGATGTGATCGCGATGTATGTATGCTACAGAGCATACGGCACCCATCCGTCTTTGCCTGCCTCGTTGGTCACGCGTCCCCCCTAGTACCAGGACCAGTGGACATCGCATGGCGTGGACATGCCCTGCCTACCCGCTCCCTACGCGCCGCTGCATGTAGCATACATACATAGCACCACCCCCCTCGCCCTCTGCCTTGCGCGAAATGCCGAGCTGTCATCTCGTGGTGTGCGCTGCATCGTGGTACAGCTCCACGCCGCCCCGTGGGGTGGTGCGGCGGCCGCCGCGACGGCAAAGGGAACACCCCAGCCGACGCCGACATGCGCACACGACGTCCCCGGCATCGCGGATGGATGCACCGTTCAGGCGTATGCACGTGGTCTCATCCATTTCTCGTGGTATGTATTTCTCCGATAAAAATCCCGGACCGCGTGGACGCACGTACACCTTTCCACGCCATGTAGCACCCTCGCCCACCCCTTCACACTTATCCACCTATACCCCACTCACAAGCCCGCTCACCAACGAAAGCAAATCCCCAGAACCAGGACGGGCGATACATCATTCTCACCACGCAAAAAAAGCACCGCAGACATCTCTTGCATACCTAAAGTATCTCGATTCAACGTAACCGCATACCTACATAACACTACCTCGCTGTCGCTACATGCTAAGCCCGCATCTGCCACATGGACACTAACCTCCAACAAGGCCGGTGTCGATGCCGTGTGGCTTGTCAAGCGTCCTCCCTCCATTCCAGGTATATGCTTGTGATAAAACACTCCCAAGCTCTGCTGCACCCAAGTCGATCGATGCCAAAATACATGCCGTAATAACGATGCGGTTTAATAACTGATCGACGGAGACAATCCAGTAGGTCCAGGCGGGATACGTGATGCTGGTAGGGCGTCATCGACGGAGCGGTCTTCGGCGAGGGACGTTTTGACGTGGAGCTGCTGTGACGCGTTTGCCTGGTGTTCCGGATGAATGGTGGGGGTGGCATGTTCGATGTTCACTTTGTGCACCGCCTGCGTCTCCGATCCGTGGCGGAGCTGGTCGAAGTCGTGTGCGGCGTGGACGGGATTCCTGCTGTCGTTTGGATGGCGGATTGGGGGGGGGGGGGGGGGGGGGGGGGGTGGTGGGGGGGGGGGGGGGGCGCGCCCCTCCCCCCACCGAGGGAGACAGGGGTGGGCGCCCCGCAAAACAGACCCCTGGACTCACCCGCGCCGCCCTCCAGCTGGTGCCCCCGCGAGACCGACC